>JAQQZT010000036.1:25827377-25840706 GCA_030068275.1 Clarias platycephalus | reverse complement strand
TCCCCCCGTCTCCAGTTTTTTTCCCTTGCATCTCATGTCCCGGCTTTTTTTTTTCTTCCCACCCCCAAATATATATTTTTTTCCTTTAACGAATTTTTCCCCCTCTCATCCAAGTCCCTTTAGAGGCTTGGTGTTGTCATGGTGCTTTCGCAGAATTATTATTTTTATATAATAAAAAAGAAAATCAATCAAGAGCAGTAAATATAGCCTAGTCATGTCTTCAATGTTCTAACTCACAGATAAATTAGTTTTGTGGTATAGAATTTGTGACAGCTTTCCTGCAGTTCTTAATGTTTAAAGTACTGTATATCTAAAGGGTGAGCTGCTGATTGTCCACCAAAATGCCTTGTAGGCAGGCTCTAATGGTTCATTCACACCTTTTTAAAAAATTTTTTTTTATTGTGGCACATGAGGTAAAGTGAGGTGAAATATGCAGAGCCTAAGTGCAGGTGTTAATCAGGACATGGATTACACACACTTATGATCCACTGTGAACTGACAGCAGTGATTTAAAAATTATTTAGATTATAAAGATTTATAAAGTGAACAAAAAGCCTTTTAGGGGTCTGAGGCCAAAGACATGGTGCAAAGTGGAGACGATTAGAGTAGCTGCCAGTCTGGAGGCATCTCCAGGGGTATATGGGTATGGGGATGTTTCCTTATGTTGGGTAGTTGTTATTATCTGCAGTAGAGAGGCAGAACATAATACTAAAATGAGTTTTGTAACTCAGCAGATTTGGCATTCACTATGAACACCTCGCTATTCGCCAACATTTCCAGCACAGGTTCAGGTTGCAGAACAGGGTCTTAATCCAATTGCATTATTGATGATTTAGAACTTCACACATTACAATTAAGAGGTACAGATGAACTAGCTTTGATTAGGTTAGGTGTGCATTTAAACAGTTGGACAGCAAAACTCGATAAACACCATTTTTAGACTTTTAATCTTTCTGGCCAATTATTTTCCTCTGGTACACAAGGTTATTTTAAACAAAACGTTTAATTATCAAACACTGGATTTAAAAAAAAATGATTCGAACTTCCACATTTTAGTCAACCAATGTCATAGAACAGCAGTGTTGCATTACAAAAAACAACCTAAAAACGCCAACGGCATCTATTCTTTTTATCGTATAATCAGTGAAGCAAAACTACACGTTGGGCAAAATAGCAGCTGCCGTTCATGAACTAAATTTGTTTGAATATTTGGAGAATGTTAATGCCAGGAACAAAGGACATTTACAAATTGTTACTGCAGTACTACTTTGCAGTTACCCCAGCATTCATGAACTACAGGTATGCATCATTCCATGATGCATTCTGAGGAATAGGCTTGTAATACATTTCGGGGGATTTGAAGAAAGAAGTAAGCTTGGTGAGTGTAAAAATTACTCATCTCTTCATCTCGTAAATGTTTGTTTTAGCTATTTGCAGTGTGCGGATACATACTGTTAGTGCTTTCTCTCTCTGCCTGAGAGCACCTAGGAAAACACTCACGTATGCATAATGAGTCACAGGTGGAAAGCATTACGTGTTTCCTGTTGGCTTTAACCACAATTTTTTTTTGTCCACAGGCGACATAAGACACGTCCTCACCGCCACAAGGACCTATGATATTTAGGTTTTGTTTGAACAACATATACTTAACAAAGCTATGTGGTGAAACTGTAGTGTAAGCTTATGTTTCACATCCAAATTGACACTTCTCTTTTTTTGCTAGTTTTACTGCATTTGGAAGCCATGATGCATTTTTCGATAATATTTTCAAAAGAAAATTAAGCAGCGAGAGACTATTACAACATCAAGAGTTGCATTGGCGTTGTGTACTGTGAATGGGAGGTTGCATTTTTTATGTCTGGCCCCATTTGCTCCCTCCCTTTCTCAGTTGGAATTTATGAACTCTTTTATAACTTATGGGACTGCGGTTGTATATGCAGTCAGCCGATGAATTATGTGGCTCATACCTGTACTACGGTAAGGCTCTCTCAGCAATTACTGAGGTGAGATAGAATCTGATAGAGGAGCAGATGGGTAATGCTGTAAGCAGAATTTTGTGTTGTTTTTAATGTTTTTTATTCTTTCCAACAGTACTTTTAAAAGGTTTTTGTGTGCAACAAAACTCAACAGTTTTTCCTTGATTTAATTTGCTGCCAGTGACTCACTATTCACCAAAAAAAAAATTAAAGCATGAGTTTGCTAATTTTTTTAATTAAAACTCAACCACCATAATTCATTACAAAGTTTAGCCTTTATTAGTCATATATATTAATGCACAGTTAAATTCTTTATTCATTTGCATATCCCAGCTTTGTTAGTTAGAGGTCAAAGTGCAGGGTCATCCCTTTTTATGCCTATCCTGGAGCAGGCAGGGTTAAGGGCCTAGATCAAGGGCTGAACAGCTGCAACCTAGCAAAACTGGGATTTGAACTGCCGACTCAGAGCCTTAACACACTGATACACCACTGTCCTGTTGTTATGGTATTATGGATAATACAGTTGCAAGCTTTTTATCCAATGTGATCATGCATTCTGTAGTGTTACAAAAAAGAAAAAATTCAATAATATATCATCTTTATCATCATTGTGACTCAGAGTAAAGTAAAGGTGCACAAAATATTTTCTTGCAATACTTTTTTTTTTTTTTTTTTTTTAACAATGGAGTTTATTTTAAGCATATACAGCTTAAAAATTACATGGGAAAAACATCAGTTACACCGACCAAAATCATTTGCGTTTCCTCAGTTGACTGTACAAAAGAGGTATGATACACCTGAGCAGTTTAGAGTTTTCCTGTGACATGTTGGATTTAAACTTACAACACGTTGGATTTAAACTTATAATTTTCTAACCAGTAGGCCACATTTTTTAATCCTGAAGCAGACCAACAGCAGTACGTTATTGCCCAATGTACATATACCTGTAGCATTTTGTTAGTTGAGTTGTACTTCATGTTCAAGCAGAACACAGACATAGTTCAGGATGATAACTCTAGAGTCCATAGTGCAACATTGCCCTGTTTGACGAGCATGATGGACCGCTGTGACACTTTGACATGTAACTTTGGATGAATTACTTATTTAATCTATAAGTCTGAAAAGAAATTGGCTATTGTGTCCATAACTGTGTGTGTGTTTTAGGAAAACCAGCCATCGCTCACAGAGATATAAAGTCCAAGAACATCTTGGTGAAAAAGAACAGCACTGCGGTTATCGCTGACCTGGGACTAGCGGTCAAACATGACTCCACCACCAACACTGTTGACATCCCGGCTAACCACAGAGTGGGCACCAAGAGGTATGTGTCTCCCTGTGCAAGAGTGAAAATGCTGAAGACTATATTCATGCAAAACATTTGAAATTCCTAGGAAATGTTTTTAATTTCTACATGTATTTAAATAGAATAGCAGTATATATAATTTCAATATACACTGATCAGCCATAACTTAATTGAGAAAAAAACATTGATTCTTGTTACAGTGGCTTATTTCAAGGGAAGGGAGATATTAGGCAGGTGTAAGGATCTGAATGACTTTTACACTGGCCAAGATTGTGATGGCTAGACGTCTGGGTCGTCTGAGCATCCTCAAAACGGCAGGTCTTGTTTGGTGTTCCTGATACGCAGTGGAAGGACAGCTGGTGAACTAGGGCCAGGGTCATGGGCACCAAGGCTTAATGATGCGTGTGGTCAATGAAGGCTAGAATGTCGGGTTCAATCCCACACAAAAAAAGCATGCAAGTTGCCACAGATCTGTTAGGGAGCCCATGACCCCTATCCACTGTTGAAAATGCCCACAATTGGTAAATAAGCATCAGAACTGGGCCAAGGATCAATGGAAGAAAGTGACCTGGTCTGATGAATCACATTTACTTTTACATAATGTGGACAACCCAGTGTGTTTGCGTCTTACTGGGGAAATGATGGCACCAGTTTGCACTATGGGAAGAAGGCAAGTTTCCGGTAACATTGTGATGCTCTGCCCAAGTGAAAAAAAAGTATGCTAAGTATATTAAATCAAAGCATATTTAAGTATGCTTGCAGCAGACTAATGACTAGTATACTTGAAGTTTGCTATTTTGGAACAACTAATTTTGTACTAAGTGTATTTAAGTTGTAATTAAATTGTACAAAAGCACAATTTTAAGTGTATTAAGTAACTTTTGTGTGCTAAAGTGGAACAACTTTAAGTATACTTAGTACACTTAAAGTATATGGCGGTGTGTGTACTAACGTACATACCTGACAGTAATTAATACAATTTAAGGGTAAATTTAATGTATTATAAGGACATTACAGCTATTTTTACTGTGTTACAAATATCTGTAAACATCCAAAAATTTAGTTTTCCAAATTCAATTGAATCCTTTTCATATTTTTTACATAATCTGATATCCAATAAGTTTTTCCTGATAGCTGATCCATTTGTTGTTGTTGGTATCTGCCCGATACTGATGATGGGTATCAGATATGACTTGATTGAATTGGATTCTCTGATATTATTATATACGACCCATGCAAACAACATACAGTATCTTATATACTGTATGTAAGGAATGTAGAAGTGCTTTTAAAGGAAAATAACAGTGAGATGTGGCTACTTCCTATTGTGCACAATTTATAACAAATTTTTTACAAAATTGCAGTTAAAACTTGACTTGTTTTCATCTTAAATACAGCGATTAGAGTTCTGAACTGCGTCACATCTATGCATCGTTTTTGTGTCCGATTTTAAAGTTCACAGACAGTCGTTGAACCTTAGCGCCTATAAGCTCACCATCACTGAGCCACTCTGCCTGGCTATATATAGCAGGCCATATGTGCAGCCTCTGACTACACTCCTCGGTTTCCATTAGCTCTTTAGAGAGCGGTGTGTGCGTGTTGCCTTTTCTGTGGAAATGTACACTTAAGTATATTTAATTTGCTCTGTTTTGTGATAGTCGACGTGTAGCATTGGGGTTAAGTATGTGTTTGTGCCCATGTGTTACACGTGTGTCCATGTCCTTAGGCGTGTGTTATCTCTTCTCTGAAATCAGAATGCCTGTTTCTGAAGCACAGATGTCCGTGTTTACCGAGTGCTATCTCAAAAGCACCTCTTGTGCCGAACTTAATGTACATGAACCTGACATATGCAGTATATCTCCTGTGTGTTTCCAGGTACATGGCTCCTGAGATTCTGGATGACACCATTAACATGAGCAGCTTCGAGTCATTTAAGCGGGCTGATATCTATTCTCTGGGTCTGGTTTTCTGGGAGCTGGCCAGAAGATGTTCAGTCAGAGGTGTGTGGTAACCATCTGAGGTGACCATATACTGTATGCATGTGTGATTCGTGAGAGAAACTAAATGTACCACTTGCTAGCAAAAGTTTAGCAAAAAAAAAAAAAAAGAGGCTGAAAGACATGTGGGTGCTGCAGTGGGTAGTCTCACTGCTTTACAGCTCTAAGTAGAGTTTCTGTGCATGTTCTCCTTGTGTCTACGTGGGCTTCCTTAGGGTTCGCTGGTTTTCTTCCACCTCCTGAAAATAAAGTACTACTGACACTGAGTGATATCCATGTTATCAGCTTCTGGAAGTACTGGCACAAATAAATGTTTGGCCCCGTAACATACTTTTAACACTTTTTTAATCTTTGCATCAATACAAGGTTCTCATTATACTATATCTTTTAAAAGTTGATGTCTGTAGAATTTATATGGAATGTTCATTGTAATCATCAGTTCACTAGATCTGGAATTAATCCAAATGTGGTCAAGGTCACAGGAAGGTCAAACTTCTGAAATAGTGTTTCTAGACTTTATTAAATAGCTTCCATCTTGTTTGAAGTATATATTTAAGGGTATTTCTGCTATACAAGTTAGTAACAAAAACATCTAGACCTACAGTATGGAGGGTAAAGGCATCCATGTTGATGCTTTTGCTAATGGTGTCATCTATACCAGGCATGGGCAATTATTTTTCCTAGAAACCCAGATTGTTGCTGGGGGCTACATAACTTTTTGTGACCTCATACCTAAATTTCTTCCACTAAGATTTAATATAGAAAACATACCGTGCACTAACTCCTATCCTTCAGCAATCAGCTCCCAATAAGAACATGCCAAAAACTGCTTTTGGCAATTTTATGAGCTGGTTTGTATTCGTCTCTCCTTCATCGCATAATAAATCTCTTCACGTGTTTTTTCTCTCAAAGTGACTCAAGTTGTAGTTTTTAATACAACCACGTTTGTTACAAATTAACGATTGCAGCTTTACTGCCGACTTCTGCGAAAAAACCTGCGAAACAGGCGTTTCAAAGTAAAAACAAATTAAAATTTCATTTGATAAAAAAAAGCCTCTTTAGTAAAATAGTGTTGTTCGACTTTGACCTCTCGGGTCGTACAGGTGTATGATATTTGGACAATAATGATATAATGATGAAATAATAATAAAATCCATAAATGTACAATGATTTAATGTCAATAATTATTATTGTTTTGTTTCATAGTTTAACAGTGTGGGTCTGATTTGGAGCCAGTCTGGATATTCATTTTAAGTATACTCTGTCGTCACAGAAATCAGACTCTGGATGTGCAGTAAATGAGCCAATCCACATCTTAACTGGGACCTCATGAGATAGCCGCTGTTGCCAGTTAGCTAGCTGGTGATGCACAGTGGAGCCTACAGTACATAGGCATAATATCTGATGCTCAAAAACAACAAGTTGTTTTAAGACCCAGAGGTTAGCTGTTCTTACAAGAACTGTATTGTCAAGTGCAATGCAAAACCCATCAAGATGAAACTGTCTCTCATGAAGACCTTCCCAAGAAAGCAAGACCAAAACTTACCTCTGCTGCAGAGGAGACGTTCATTTAGAGTTAACAGCCTCAGAAATCACCAATTAACAACCAGCACCTCAGATTAGAGCCGTTATGAAGGATTTACAGAGAATTGAACAAAACTGTTCAAATGAGATTATTGCCTTCAGCATTATTTTACAGTGTAGAAAGAATTTCAGGAAACAAGGAATTAAAGCCTGTAAAGCTGTCCTGATGGTGAATAATCCTAATTTCAGAAAAACCCTCAACAAAACAAGATTTCACAGTCCAATACAATGGAAAACAGCTGAGACAAAATGTCGTCCAGGATTCCCCTCTCGATTTAAAGGCGCAGAGACAACATTTCACTGAGAGATTCATTTCCTTAGGTGCGATTATAGTTTTTGGCCACATGGTGGCAGTGTGGGGACAGGGGACAGATTAAGTCGAGTGGATTGGTATGCTTTACATTGTATATTTGCGTCAAAGTATAAGACTCACTTTGTCGGAATTAGGAACAAATCGGACTTATGAATGTGCTCCCGGAACGGAACTTGTTTGTAAGTCGGGAACTGAACTACCTGTATTAAATATACCGTCGTGTATGCAAATGTATTTCCATATCCTAATACCAAATATTGCCACAAATGATCTCATTACGAGAAAAATTTTCAACTCAAAATTGTTTAAAAAATAAACAGATACTTAAATTACTGACTGCAAACATTTCATATACGGTGTATAATATCTTGTGTATATATATTGTATATATTGTAGACAAATATTCCAGATGCATTTTAAGAGTGCCTGTTCATTGCATTTTCTTATGCTGCCTGTAAACTGTATCTTGTCTTTAATTCCTCAGTTAGTTATAACAAGAGCATGCTGATGGCTCGTGAGTCTAGGCTGAGTTTTGGATGATTCGAAAACATTTCAAATGAGATGATTCCTGAAATACAATTAAAATGTTTATGAACAGAAGTTGCTCAGAACATGCAAACATCTACTGTACATTGTGAATTTCGGTTTGTGTAGTGTGTGTGTATCCGACCTTTGAGTTCACTTACATTTCATCTGTGAATGAAGAGCCATTGTCATATTCTGTTTTTATAGGTTCATGCAAGTTTCCTTCCATTTTAGTCAGATACAGTCATAATACAGTAAGAGCACCCTCTTGTGGAGATTTCTCAGCCTGCTAAATTAGGAAGTCCAGTGTTTTTTTTTTTTTTTTTTTTAAACGGTATAAGATTTTATATCCTTCTCCTTCCTCAGGGATACATGATGATTTCCAGCTGCCTTATTATGATCTGGTGCCTTCTGATCCGTCAGTGGAGGACATGAGGAGGGTCGTGTGTGAGCAGAAGCTGCGGCCGAACATCCCCAACCAGTGGCAGAGCTGCGAGGTAGCATTGAAAGTGGAGATTTTTATTTTTTTTACTGGATATGCGCTCTATAAATAAGTACAATATATAGTACACTTTTAACTGTGTGTGTGTGTTTACTCAGGCCCTGCGAGTGATGGGTAAGATCATGAGGGAGTGCTGGTTCACCAACTCGGCAGCTCGTCTCACCGCGCTCCGTGTCAAGAAAACCGTCTCTCAGGTGACAGTGATTAAAGATGTTAAAGAGTAGCACACACACTACACACTCAAGGACGCTCATGACCTCTGAGCGACCCCTTCATCCCCAATTAAGGGACCACATGTCAGAACTCTCCGTCCACGATGTCAAACACTCTGCCGACAGACTGCGAGTGAGGAGGATATCGAGCTGCTCCGAGCGAGCCTGGTCTCGCAGAAGGTGCAGGGAGTCTGCAGAGAAACTGTGAACGCTTTGTGTATGAGCAAGAATTCCATCATAATCTGGATGACATACTAAACACTGCCTCATTTCAATCTTTTTTTTTTTCATTTGATTTCTTTTTTCTTTGTCTTTATTTTTTCCTTTACAGACTCTTAACTCCTTTTATCTCGTCTCGTTTGGTCTCTTTCCTTTCTCACTCCTCCAGTGGCTTTTGATGTTTTTCTACTTGCTGCAGCACAACACGAAAAGCTGTACCCAATCACTCCGCATTTTTCAGTAATGTGACGGTTAATATGTGTTAACAATGTATGCCGATATGCCAGTTCATTATCATTCAGGTAAAAACTACAGTATCCCTGCAGGAACGCTGGCGTTGTCATTTACGAGAGGTGTTCAAGTCAAACCAAGACTTTTGATTGTGCAGATTAACAGAACACAGGTATTAAAGTACAACTTTATTACAACCCTTTATTTCTCTATATAATCCACTGCTACACTAATGCGCTTATCCCAGCGTTTCACTAATGCTTGGACATCATCAAGGTATCCAAATCCAAAAAGGTTTTAGGCTCCACCCAAAACACAATCAGGATTTATTTATTTATTTTTTTTTTTTACATAAAATGGCCTCAACACAATGTTGCAAATACAACCTTAAAACAACAGAACATCAGCATTTATTCATAGCGTTCCGAACATTGATATCAAAATAGTGATAATAGTGATATCAATGAATGCAACACAAAATGTGAAAAATTGAACTTCATTCATTCATTTTATTCAATCATTCATCTTCTATATATATCGCTTAACCTGTTAAGGTCCTGAAGCCTGAGTCTGCATGTCCTTCCCGTGTTTGGTGGGTTTCCTCCGGGTTCTCTGGCCTCATCCACAGTCCAAAGACTTGCAGATTAGTGTAACTGCCATTCCCAAATTGCCTGTAGTGTGTAAATGAGAGCGTGAGTGTGTGTGCCCTGCGATAGATTTCCCCCTGCCTTAAGTCTCCTGGGATAGTCTCCAGGCCCCCTGGAACCCTTTAACGGGATAGAGCGGTATAGACTATGAATGACTGGTCCAGCATTAGTTTAGCAAAACAACCTGACACTAAAGGTGTCCCATCATCTGTACTATTGTCAAATTAACATTTCCATAACATTTTGAAAGCCGAAACTTCCTGTTAAGTTTGGTTGGTTTTGTCAGTCTTCAAGGACAGAACTGTTGGTCTGCTCAAACCATATCCATCAGTGAAAAGGGACCACCGTATGACTACAGTATGATCGCACAAATATTATGTGAATGGTGAAACTTTCCAGGACAGCAAAGACGGCGATGTGGTTGTGTGTGTGGTCCTGCTATGAGTGTATCAATATAGCAGTGAACCCTGAGTTTTTATATACTGTATCTATGTCACCGCTGGATATCCATCAACCAAAAATATCCACCCAATCTACAGCTATGCTTCAGTCAGAACCTGACACTAATGATCGGTCCAGCAAAATGTTTTAGGTGTGCACAGTTTTTAAGGTTCCCATTGCAACAAGAAACACATGCTTATTTTTGTGATTATTTCAGTTTCGGTCTTGTCTCCACGTCTTTTACCGTCATTGCTTTGTTCCACAATCGCCTACGCCTTTTTAAAAAATGTTTCTTTGTTTTGCGTGTTCCGTTTTATTAAGATTTTGGGTATGCATTATTATGCGTATTCTGCGTATGAATTTGTATGCGTATTCTGCATATGCATTATTATGCATTATACACACGTGATTTTCTCTATAAGTGAACCCACGCGGCGGCATGGTGGTGTAGTGGTTAGCACTGTCGCCAGGTTTCTGAATCATTCACATCAGAATGGGAAACAAATGATTTTGGTCACTTTGACCATAGTGAGGTTGTTAATTAATATCACAAACTGGTAAACCCCTGAGAGTTTTCTGTACTGTAGTCTCTAGTGCACCAGTTCCATGGTAGGAATCTCCTTGTTGTTGAATGACAGAGGAGATTGGCTAGACTGGTTCGAGCTAAATCGAAGATAAATACAAAATGCAGTTTTTAAATGACTCTATTTATTGAGGGGATAAAAAGCTACCTGACCCTATGTGAAAAAGTAATTGCCCCTAAACCTCATAACTGGTCGTAACAACTACAATCAAGCATTCGCTACTGTATAACTGTTAATGAGTTTCTGTGAAGGAGTGCAGAATTGTTTTAATTCAGCCACACTGGAGGGTTTTCAAGCATAAACAGACTGTTGACGGTCATCTCAAACGTATTTACTGTATCTCACCATGTCAAACTTTGACTCTCCAAACATGTTGGGCTCCACTACTATTAGCCTAGAACAGAAATCTGAGGTACAGCCTCAGATACTGTATTTATCAACTGAAAACACAGGGAATTACTGTATGTTAGGGTTAAACTCGGACTCGGACCCAAGGGGCAAACTGCTTTAAAACCATCAACAGCATGAGCTGCAGCAAAAGGTGTCTTCTTTACTTTCTGGTACTTTTGCTTTCATTCTACTGTGCTGTACAAGTAGTACTCCCTGTACCTTTCAGAACTCAAAGATACTGCTACCTCATGCGCTTTCTCGAAGTGCCAAATGCATAGAGTCATTCATTTTAAGTGTTGTGCCATGACTGCTTCTGTCGATGTTTTGCATATATACTGTAATCTTTTTGTATATGGGGATTGTTATTGTTACTGAGCAAAACAATTAGATGAAGAATTGATTGATTGATTGATTGATTGATTGATTGATTGATTAGGAGACAATACTGTATGGATTAATTAATTGGATGATCAAAAAAGCTGTTAATCAAACAAGCAATCAGAATGTATTCACATGCATAATATATCAGTATTATAAAACATATTAAATATTATATGAATATATTTATTTATGTATTATATCTTGTATGTGTAAAATAATCAGTATTTTATATAACACTTGTCCAGGTTGGATCAATTGTTCTATGTAATTTGAACTATGACCCTTTTAAAGTAATGCTTTAAAATGTCATGAAGATGATGTATTTTTATTTTTTTAAACGTTTCAGTTTCAGATATTTCCATATGAGCACTATCACTTTCAGTTGCACTGCACAAATATTGACTGTACCTGTGACTATGTGTGAGGGTGACTTCCTGTACAAGGTTTTTTTTTGTTTGTTTGTTTCTTGAACATGGGAAAAAAATATTAACAGCTTTCTAAAGATGGCGGATTCATTTGATAGCATTTACAATAATACATATGATTATTGCAGTTCTGCCTAAAATCTATCCATTATCTGTATGTATCTATTATACATACAACTCAGACATGTGTTCAGTGATATGTGCAATATCATGGGTACGTTCATAAAAGTTTGACTACGATTTGAAAACATGTATCAACATAAAGCTTAATGTGAATGATATGCTGATCATACAGGTGTGTTATAATGCTGTACTATATGAGCACTACTAATCCTGCTTCCTTGTATTGCACTATAGAGCAGCATTAAGTTGCTCAAGGTATTAATATCAAAGAAAAAAATGGAAGTATGTATGCAAACCAAAAACAAATGCATCTATTTAAGTTTTTTTTTGTTCATGTATAATGTACTCAATCCTAAATGAAGAGGGCCATTTTGTGGGGACACTTTCCTTACATTTCCATACATTTTCCTTAGTTATGTCTGTTATTTTGTTGTATTTTATGTATTTTTTACCTTTTAATATTAGTCACAATATTCATCATCTTCAAGCAAGGCAGGATCCTACCTGGGTTCCTATTACCTATACTCAGTGGTGCAGTGGTGCCTGGAGAAGCTGGTATACTGCAAATTTATCCCTCTTACTGGAGGTGGGCGCGGGGTAGGGGTTACCTGGACTAGCACTGATGTAACATTGCGAAGCTGATTGTTCTGAATGCAAATTTTCGTTTCATCTTCTTTGTTAATTTGATTATTTCAATTTTCCACAAGAAGCCCGATTTTGGTGTCGCAATGGACTGACAGGCAGGTGGTGGCGAACTATATTTATCTCAGTTTTACAAAGCAAAGGTAAATCGTGCCTTACTCAGCAACTTATCTGCTTCGTGTTCTTGCCCTACCCGATCATCACTCCTGCCTAAATGTATGCAAACCAAGCAACAAAAGCAAAAAAAAACGATTGGTGTGCTTGCATGCACATTCCTGCGTATTCTACTGTTCATAACTACATAGCATAAAACATCATTGTAGAACATATTATTAAACTGTACAAGTTACATAAAAGCTGTGAAATCAAACCCTTTAATACACATGGAAAATGCATGGAAATTACTGAGATGCTGCTTTGATGTTTCATGTAGGACACAAATTAACCTTTACAGACTGCAGCATAGCCAGTAGGTTAGCAAGATGCACTAGAGACTTGGAGACTTAGTGAAATTCAAAATTGAAATGTTTTAAGCAGAAACATGTGTACAGTAGCTATAATAAGTCTGTCCTAATATTCTCTGGCTTTTTGTCTTGTAAGAATACATGAGGTGTATTAAAATCCATCTAAAGCTTCCTAATCTACACTCACCTAAAGGATTATTAGGAACACCATACTAATACGGTGTTTGACCCCCTTTCATCTTCATAACTGCCTTAATTCTACGTGGCATTGATTCAACAAGGTGCTGAAAGCGTTCTTTAGAAATGTTGGCCCATATTGATAGGATAGCATCTTGCAGTTGATGGAGATTTGTGGGATGCACATCCAGGG
>JAQQZT010000036.1:25772503-25786920 GCA_030068275.1 Clarias platycephalus | reverse complement strand
AAATATATATATATGAAAATACTATTTTAATAGGTAAACGCTGCTTAGTTATTAATAAGTTAGGATTCTTATGGTACTGTTATTCTAAAAATATATTACAAACATTCTTTTGCTTTAAGGATTGAAATTTTGCAAGAATTTTGCATTGCCACATAAAGCATTTTAGGATACGAACAAATATCTGGGAGTCATTCAACATTTGTTTGCATCAGTGAAAAGCCAAGTGAAGTGGGTTTATACATTTTACAGATATTTTTTTGTGGTTTCTATTGCATTTTCTGCAAGATTTAATAAAGACATAGCATCCCAAGAATGTTAGGAAGGACGATAACAAGAACAAAATGGGGCCTTTTTTTTTGTGCCAAGAGGAATAATAAATTAAGGTTAATTGAGGTTTAATTATGTATTACATATTTTACTTCATTTACATGTCTTTTTTAAATCTTTAGATTGTTTTTATATACAAAAAATATAATTATAATGTTAGAAATTGGTAATGTTGGTAATATTTTGGGTGGACGGAACCCATCAACTGCATTTACATTACTCATTATGGGAAAATGTGTTTCACAATACGAATCTCCAGCATGGGTTAAACTTGTATAAGCCAATGTTTCGCTGTATTTAAAACAAAATAAAATTAAAAATTAATAGTAAGGACAAAATTAAATTAACTTGGTGACTCGGAATGATGAACATCATTCAGCTTTGGAGGAAAAAAAAAAAAAAATCCTGTGTTTGGTGCTACAGTATCGAACCGGGTCCACGTGCTCGCAGTAATCATTAAATCTACTCGGTGACAACACTGTACTTACAAGGCCTTCAGCTTTGGCCAGCGGAGCCTCCAGCTCAGGGTAGACTTTCTCCACGTACCACCTGAAGCTCTTGCACTGGAGCTTCTGACGCAGCTGGATCTGTTCTGTGAGGTCCCCAATGTCTATTACGTTTTTGTTCAGTAAGTGCAGGTAACCATGGCCGTAGAAAATCTCTTTATACTCGTCCAGCCAGACCTCGGCCACACGAGCCAGGTTTCTCTCCACCGTCTTTTGACGATCTTTGGGGAATTTGTAGGGGTTCTCACCACGGAAAATATGACCGACACGGGAACATGGGATGATCTCGATCTCGCCGCCACACATCCAGATCTGAAGAGGGAAAAGCAATAATGGCGAACAAAGATGAACTTGAATAAAGGAATTTCAGGAAACGAGTTGTTATTGTTACTAATGTATTACATCAAAGTGTGCTTTGAAGGCGAACGGATATTTGTTCTTGATTGACTATTTGCTTTGGATCTATAATTATTCGCTAAACTTGTTGATGTTCCTTCATGTGGTGCAGTTCATACTCTTCATGACAGATTAATGCCTATTGCTCTTATTCTTTGTGTTTTGGTACAGTGCGTCTGTGTGACAGAATGCACCAAGGTGAAAGATGATGACTCTTAGCCAACCTTTAACTTTTTTAAAGTCTTTTTTTCCCGCTTATCTCGCCTCTCTGTTTTGTGCTCTACACATAAGCTGCGGTTTTTGAATCTTTAATCTGAACTGGTATACTGTAGGCCAAACCATGGTATATGTGCTAAAATCTCACCTAGGTGAAACATTTTATTTTCACAAATAGAATCATATAACATCATTGTTCATAATACTTAATGCTTCTTATCTTATCTTCTTTGTAAATATGCATGCACATTTATATTTTTATCAGATAAAAAGAAACACATTTACTGAATACAATTTCATGCCCTTTCTTGTAGTGTCCGTAACTTAAAAATTTTTTTTTTTTTTTTTTTAAATCTTTCAATTTTCTTAATTGTCATTCAGATGAAACTTATTCAATTTAGATTTTACATGAAAAGGCATAAACCTTAAAGTGCATTATTCTACAATACAAAGTTGTTAAGATATTGCAGAATTTTCCATGGTTACGGACACTACAGATTTTTTTGCTTTATCTCCCATACAAATCACTGTGGTAGCTCTGGAATTGTATTAGTATACGTGTTAATAGTTATTGGGCAGATTGTTTGGCACACACATTTTCTGTATTACATGTATAATAGCTCAGTGGTTAAGGCATTGGGCTATGGATCAGAGAGTCCCAGGTTAACACCCACCAAGTTGTCCCTATTGGGCCCTTGAGAAAGGCCCTTAAGCACGGAGCATATTCCAGGAGACTTAGGGCATGAGGCGGGGTAGACATACACACACACACACACACACACACACACACACACACACTCATTCACACACTACAGGCAATTTGGGAACACCAGTTAGCATAACCTGCATATCTTTGGACTGTGAAAGGAAACTGGAGTACGCGGAGGAAACCCACCACGCACGGGGAGAACATGCAAACTCCACGAACACAGAGACGGGAATCGAGCCAGACATCCGGCAATCGAACCCAGACCCTGGAGGTGCAAGGCGACAGTGCTAACCACTACACCACCGTGACACACCATATATGTTTAATAATGTGGAATGTCTGTTAAACAAGTTAGTTCCTGTTCTCACTTGCATTAAAGCAGCTTTAAACAGCAGTTCTCTCACCAGTCTCGCTTTCTCTCTCGTACGTTTAATAGGACAAAACAAATGCAGCTTGTCATGTTACCAGGAAACCACAAAGCACAATATATATATATATATATATATATATATATATATTTTTTTTTTTTTTTATTTATTTTTTTTTTTTTACATATTTAACAGTTTTGAATAGAAAATGGAGACTGGCTAAATAAATTCCTCTTTACAGACATCCTCCCCACATCACCAGTGACACACGGTTCTTATTAGTGCTGAGTAATATGACCTCAAATCAATATCACGGTTTATTAAATATTTTATCCGATTATGATTTTTCTCCCCCTCAGAGTTCAGTGACGAGGTTTGTACTGAAAATATGCTCAACAATTAAAGCTGGAATATCTTCTTCATAATGAAAGAGTCCTCCTCCATGCTGCTTCCATGTCATTAACTGGATGGAGTGGAGTCAGTATATGAACAAAATAAAAATATATCAATAATCGACGTAGGCAAGATTACATTCGTTATAGATTCTGAACGCTGGTTTTGAAAAATCTTCGATTAATTGCACGACCCTAGTTTTTTTCTTTAGCTTGTGATTGGCCTTGTAACCGACTCCACTATTCGAGTTGCTGAACCAGGAACTTAATCAACACTTTCAAACTAAGCTTATTCCAAAATTCATCAACTCTTTGTAAGCAATATGACACAATACTCTAGGAAAATAATCCAGGACAGGGTAGGCTGGGCTGCAAAGGGCCCTTCTTCTAAATGACTGCTTCTATAAACGTCACCATATCAATGATGACATGTGTTTTATGTGACGGCTGGCTGACAGCGAGTGCACACACACCTAAAAACGGGGATCACTAATGCACTTGGGCTAGAAGACAATTCGGAGACGCCGGGTTCCTGCCACTCGCCGCCCATAAAACGGACATGCCGAACCCATCCGGTGAGTATAGTAGGTCTTATACATATACACTCCGCACTCTCTGAGCCAAATTCACCTAGAAGGAAGCTGACGGTCTCACGCTCTCACATGCACTCCACTGTCTCTGCCTGCCTCATGCCACCTGCTCAGCGCTGCTCGTCTCACCTGCTCCATCGCGCCATGGACACGTGCCATTCACCTGTGCGCCACCAGGACCACTGTGCTACGTAACTACATTAAGACTGCATACCTTCGAGCTTAACTCAATTGTGCTTAATAAATTAACTGACATCTGGTTCCCATATGTTTCTTCCGTATGCGTCAGACCCTCATATTTGCCAAAAAAATGCTTTTTAATCCGTTAATCGATACTGTTACAATAAGCACATCAACACAAATGTTTTACCTTGAATGAGATCTCCATATTCTCCCCTCCCCACACATCCAGGCCTGGATCGTAACCTCCCAGCTCATAAAAATAGTTCCGATCTATGGAGAACAGCCCCCCTGCCATCACCGGGCACCTGAAATATAACACGACGCAAAATTTACAATTGATGTTCGATGTCAGCCAGACAGTAAGTCAGAAATACAATACATACGACCTGATAGGATCGGAGACTTTGATATGGTTCTTCCTGATGAAGTCGTCCGTTAGCGTGCTCCAACCGAACACTAAAGGCCATTTGAAGATGCCCCTCTGGAAATTGTCTACCATCACATAACTGTAAACACACAAAAATGCTCAACATTTTTCTGCTAAAAAAAAAGAAACATTCCACATAACCATAAATCTAGATACTAATTTTTTTTATTGGTTTGGACAGATTCAAATAGTCCGGGCTCTTTTTATATAAACAATCCACTTGGTTTTTATTTTTCAAACCAAGATCTCTTGTTCGGTCTTCTTGGTTGAAGCTCAAGGGCATCAGTGGGATCGTGATGCTCAAGGCTGAGCTTTATAGCTCGTAAACAGACAGAATCTGAATAAAGCCTCAAGCTTTCTCCAGGTTGGGAAAAAGCTGGAGTTTTGATTTTGCCACTTTATAAAAGAAAACCTGACAATCCTATTCGATCTCCAGAGACAGAATGTGTGTTATTTCTGATGAAAAATAATGTGTAGATCCACAATAAAGGCATTGAGGAGAATGCTGCTGCACTGTACGTGTGGAGCTGGAGAGCAAACTTTATACCTAATCACTTTCTAATGATCATTACCATTAACAGAAAACAGACTAACTTACAACAAAACTGAGAGTTTAGAAATAATTTTAAAGTTTTCAGACATTTTTTTCCCCCTTTCAGTCAAAAATAAAATGTTTGACAATTTTTACACAATACGTATATTGAACTCAAATCAGGCATACGTTGACCGGTTTATTTCACATTAATAAGTCAAAATGCTCTCATTTCATTTGACAGGAAGCGAGGGCGCCGAACATTTCATGCAGAGAAATGAGAGCACCGGGCAAAAGGTTACAGGTGTCGGATAAGAAGAGGGCGGGGCTGGAGGAGGGGTGTGATATCAGAGACATGCGTCAGCCATTCTAGAGTCATACTGTAGACTCATCATGACTCATCCACCATGTGCATTTTTTTTTAATAATAAATCATAGCAGAGTACTTGGATGTAGTACAATCAGCCAATTTTTTTTACATAAAATGCATGGCAAAGAAGCTAATTTTCAAGTTTATGCAACATGAAGGTGACCAATCTTGCTTCCCTAAAAATTTCAAGTTGCTCATTTCAGACGTTTTGTAGATATGATTTTATGTGCCCCCAAAAATTGCCATTTTTCATCGTTATACTATTTCACATCAAACAACTATAATTTAAAATGCATTCAATATTTCTTTATAAGTATTGATACTAAAATCGGCGCAAGCTTCTATAAGCATACAGCCTGTAAAAACCAGCCTTTTATAATCATTCTGTGCAAAATGAAGAATATTTTCCCCCCAAAAAAATCTGTAGTGTCCGTAACCCTGTCAAATTTGTTGCAATATCTTAACAATTTTGCATTTTAGAATAATACACTTTTTCAGGTTTATGTCTTTTCATGTGAAATCTAAATTGGCCAGGTTTCATCAGAATGACAATGAAGGTCATTGAAAGATTTAAATGAAGAAAAAAAAGGTTATGGACACTACATAATAAACATTAAATTGTATTAAGCAAATGTGTTTATATTTTATATCTGATAAAAATGTTAAAGTGTACATTCGGGATATAAGCATTATGAAAAATAGCGTTATATGATCCTGTCTGAAAATATACCTTTTCACCTAGATGAGAAACTTCAGCACCGATACCTCGTTTTTGGCTGAATGCGGAGCTTCTATGCAAAATCTATGATCTATTGCACAGTAAAGCCATCAGAGAAAACAAAGAGTACATCTGGTGCCATCTCTGTAACATGGCAATGCTGTACTTGTATCTTTAATAATGCAAAGGAAAAATGAGGTGAGGAGAAGACAAGAGGCTCCACCGTCATCGTCCATTCCAAAACAATTCAGCTTGCCAAACCTGACCTTCCGCTTCATGTGGAACAATTACTCCATGATGCACTTACAATCAGTGGCTCTCATGCTTGTAAGAGTTTAAACTGACAGAATCACGCATTGCTACCTCATATCCTTGTCGCTGATGACCTCGATAACAGGACAGGCGACTTTCCTGCGGTCCAGGTAAATTCTGTCCAGCAGCGGCTCCAACCAGCCCACATTACACTCGATATGGGAGTCCAGGAACGTCAGGACATCACCTGAGTAAGACACGCATCAAGTAATCATACATCATGCAGAGGAGACATAAAGGCGATGGAAGAGTTTAGCAACATGTTTTTTTGAGGTTGAGGGTTCGGGTCCTGCCTTCAGGTATCTGTGTGTTGACATTGGATGTTCTCCCTGTGCTTACAAGGCATACAGGTTAGGCTAATTTTTATTACAAATTGTCCCAATGTGTGCGTCCTGCAATTAAGTGGCACCGCATTCAGGGTGTATCCCGTCTAGTGCCCAGAGTCCCCCTGCGATAGGCTTCAGGCCTCCTGTGACCCACTACAGGGAAAGCGGTATAGAGAATGATTGTGCTTGCATGTTTACCCTTTGCCTCAGCAGCCCCTGCCAGTCTCGCCCTGATCAGCCCATGCCTCTCTTTAAGACGGATGATCCGGACTTTGGGAAACTGCGACATGTAGGCATCAAGTTTGTCCTTCAGGTAGTCTACAACACAAAGAGACAGAAACTTATTCAATTCAGGAACCTTAATGAAGCTCCAGGGTTCCCAATTCAGTATCTCGGGTTACTGTGTGTGGAGTTTCACATATTCTTGCAGTATCTGTATGGGGTTTCTCTGGTTTTCTTCCACCTCCCAAAAAAACATGTTGGTACCGACTGTACATGACTGACTACTTTATTCCCATGTGTAGGTCTGAATGTGTGTGCATGGTGCCTTGTGATGGAATGGCATTCCATCAGGAGTCCAGCACAACCATGGCTCTGGCTCCAGGACGACCCTGATCAGGATAAAGGGGTTTAATAAAAGATGAAAAAATGAATTCATTAATTATGATTGTTAATTATTTTATCATACAGTGTATAGGTCACTTTAAAGTGACTGTTAAAAGCCTGTTTGTTGTTATTTAAAACGAAATCAAAAGAGTTGGTTACTAAAAAGGGATGGGACATTTGGTATGATAATCACATAACTGAATTTGATTTATGTCATTAGACGAACAAAACTGGCGTTGCCTGGGCATGCATTTGCTTTTGTGATGCAACAACATGAGTTGTACTTGTTCTCTTCAGGTGTCTAGTTGTAAGTCACAATCTCTAGTAAGATCGTCAATTACTTAAATGATTACTGTCAATTATTATTTTTTTTATTTCCCCAAAGGTATTGTCCTATTGTTTACCTTAATCTGGCATTATCACTACGTATATATCACAGCTCAGAGCAATTATTGCTCAATCAGGTGGTAAAGGAAATTAAGTTAGAACAACCCGGGGAAGCCCACAGCAAGCAGAAAAAGGAATTTTTATCATTCATACACACAATATTCTTTCTCGCCAACGCACCTTTTGTACTACAGTCGTCCACCAGTATAATCTCTTTAAGCAGGTGAGGCGGAGATCGGTTGAGCACGCTGTGGACGGAGCGCAAGAGAGTGGACCAGACCTCGTCCACAAAGCAGAAGATCACACTTGTCGTAGGCAGATAATCATGAACCAACTTCTCTGTGCATCTGAAGAATACAAAGGATGCGATTACGCTACAATGAAACAATAAGTTAAGACATGTGTTGTAGAATTACCACAATATTAACATATTACTGTACACATCAATAAAAATACACAGGGAAATGTTTCCTGGGTTCTGTTTTGAGTCCCCTTATTTCATGTCAGAGAACCTCTTTAACCACTGGCTTGCTCATCGGGGATCATCCATAAAGCTGTCTATTGTAAAAAGTGCTAAACAGAATAGAACAGGAAACCAAAATCTATTCTATATCCTTGCAGGGCTTCAGATCAGCAAAACGGCACTCTAGATTTAAAAATATACAGGGCTGTATACACAAACATGCTCAGACGGAAGGGAAATAAAAGGAATCTCCTCACGCTGGAGGTCTTGTATCTGGAATAGCCCTGTCCACTGGAATCTGCTCGCTGAGGAACACGTTGAAATAGCCCTCGCTCCACCTGCGCCTGCTCTCCTCCAGACTGTACTGAGGCACCTCGGCCGCCCAGCCGAACTGCCCCAGCGCGCTTACGTCCCTGGGTTTAAGGGTCACATCCAGGTTCATGACCTTATGGAGTCCACCTTGCTTGGTCACACTCTTTGTAGAGTTCAGGAGCTTTCCAGTTTGGATGTTGGAACCGTTCAGATGGAGTTGTGCCGGTTTTGCTGTGGTTTTAACACGCACCAGGGAAGTCTTGTTATCACTTAGGATGATTATTTTTTGCTGGACAACATGTTCCTGTTTAGGGGGAGCATTGTTGGATGAATCTGATTTGACCTGTTTTTTCCACGTGTGGTCGGATTTGTTAGACAAAGCAACGTCCTGGGGTATCTGGAAGTCCTGAGGTGGTATTTGTTGTGCTATTGCGTAGTCTTTCTTGCCATTGAATGGGAGTTTTACGTCTTTTTCTTGCTGGCCAGCAGATGGCGCTTTGGTTTGTGGAAGGACTTCTTTCTTCACGTTAACTCCCTTTGATCCTGAAGATACTTTGTTGCTTGTATTTAAGAACTTTGTATCCACTTGCACTTTTAAGTCGCTTCCAGCCTCGCGCTTGGGAGAAGTCCTGGTTACAATGTTGCCATTTTTAGAGTTAGGCAAGACTTCATTTTCGCCATGAATGCCGTCAGGTTTTTTTCGCTTGTGAGCTAGTCTCTTCAGCACTTCTGAGCGTTTGGAAGTCTCGACATCCTGCTTCATGTTTGAGGGGTTTAAGTCTTGTTTTTTAACCAGTTCCCGGTCTTTCAGGACTCGCTCTTGCCCGTGTTCTCCAGTCGTGTCTGTAATGGACAGCCTGAGAGCTGCCATGTCAAACAGCAGCCAGAGAACCGAAGCGGCGAAGATAAACGCGAGAAACCTCCCGCTCCCTCTTAAATACTTACTAACCTTCATTTTGGAGATGTGTGTTTTTTTTTTTTGGTTTTTTTTTACGTCTAAGCCAGACCTGGAGAGGTTATTATACACACTCAGGAAGTTTCATCACAGTAACAGTGGAGCCATGACTGCGTGGCAGCATCTCACCCACGTCCTTCTGTCTAAAAGTCCCATTTTTCTCCACACATGAAGTCTGAGAAAGAAAGAAACACAAGCATCGCACATTTACACGTGAAAACAACTTGCGTGATATATATATATAAACAACAAACGTCTCTCTCTCACACGTACGCAGTAACACGTCGGCCAGGTAACTTTACTCAGAGCAACATATCACGACGGGTTGCCAGATCGCATTATATTACTTCATCTAACTTACCAATCAACTTTTAAAACTTGATTATTTTCCTATCTAATTCTATCCTGCCCCTTTGTATCACCAGTGGGTGAAAGTTAGGCGTGAAAACAAACCATTCCCTAGGTAAATATCAGGCCTTGTGTGAGGAGTAAATCATTAAATCTGGCAACCCGTCTGCGTCGTAGCTCCACGTTGTCCTCTGGGACACGCCTCCTCCCTCCAGGTTTAACTCCTATTTATATCTAAAGCTCATATTTCATCATTCTGATTATAATACATTATATTTTACAGTTTCACTAAGAAAAGTTCGGGATTCATTGTTGAACTGATAAAGATTATAAAAATGTACCAATAAAAAAAAAAAAAAAAAAAAATAATCTGTCGTCAAGGATTATGTATAATTAGTTCCAGTTGTCAAGGATATTAGTGATGTAGTGGATATTAGTGATGTAGTTCCTGCCTGGACCACAATGGCTTTTGGGTGATTATTTTTTAAGCACGTGGTTACACGTGGGTGAAGTGGTTTGAAACTGGATAATCGAATTGTACATGGAATATTTTAAGGGAAAAAAATGAATAAACTAATAATAATAATAGCATATTTTTGTTGAAAATATTATCTTAAAATACACTAAATCACCAAAGGTATGTAAACACCTGACCATCACAGACATATGTGATGGTCAGGTGGAAAGCCTTCAAAGTAAAGTGGAGGAGCAAAGGAGGACTGCATCTAGAATGGAATATTTAAAAAGTGTTAGAATTATCATTATATCATATATGTAAATCATATCATATCATATATATAAAGGAGTTATTTCTACTCTCTTGCTCTCTTCCTCATAGATCTGATATTAACGTGTTAAATCTTTCCTGCTGCTATCTTCCTGTCTCCTCTTGCATCTGCTCTTAAAGGTGTGAACGCTCCCACGCTCACCTTCCCATAGTCTTTATGTCTCTCTCTCTCCCTCTTTCTCTATCTCCCTCTGTTTCCTGCCCCCTCTCCCCCTAACTCGAGCCAGCATCTTGTGATCTGACTCTGGACGGACATCTCTCTATCTTCCTGTCCTTTGATTCTTCAGGATCTCACCAGGACATTTACAATGGTTCATGTTCTTTCTAGTAACATATGTCAATGGCACAGGCGTTTGGTCAAACATATAAAAACCCCATCTTTTGTTGTTAATAAACAGAGACCTTTCTGACAGACAACGTGTGTGTGTGTGTGTGTTTGACTGAGTCTCTTTTAAAAAACTTTACAAAAAGCATGATGGTCATGCATCCACAAATGTTTGGCTTTATATACTGTATGTGCTATACATAACTTGCAGCATGAGTAGTTCATTGACTTTATGTACTCTATGTGGGCCTTCTCTACAATATTGGAAGCTCACAAATGTATAGAAAGTTTCTGTGTGCTATAGCATTACAGTTTCCCTTAACTAGAACTAAAAGGGTACAAACCTGTTCCAACTTGACAATGCCCCAGTGCACAAAGTGAAATATTGGGTGGCCCATCCAAGTACCATCTGGCACAACAGATGATGATGGCCAATTAGCCCAACCTGCTTGTCATTGGACTGTGGGAGGAAACTGGAGTACCCAAAAGACACCCACCAAGCACAGGGAAAACATGCAACTTGACTATGAGGCGGGAATTGAGCCTGGACCCTGGAGGTGTAAAGCGACAGTGCGGCCCATAAAGACATGATTTGCTAATATTGAAATGGAAGAATTCACATGTAATATTCTGTTGGCTGAATGCTCAAAATCTATTTGGAAGCCTTATAAGAAAAGTTGATGTTATTATAACAGCATATTAGGACAGCATCTAGAATAAAATGTTTAAAGACATGATGGTCATGCATCTACAAATGTTTGGGCAGTAACTCCAAGCATGAGTTGGTCTGTTACATTGAACAAACCAGGAAGAGATTGCCTGATCATTTTCATAAAACATCTTGGCACCATTAGAATGTATTGGATTTCTTCTTTCCACTTATGAGACATAGTGGTTGACATTTATGACATCACTGTATAGACTGTTAAATTTTGTTAGGGGATCAGTTAAGTGAGGAAATGTACCCTGCATTTGAGTGGAAGAAATTAACAAGGAATATATAATTCACCCTTCTGCAATATTATACTGATTTTTTACTTTCCCATAATTAATAATTTCCCATTTCACTCTGGTATACAAATAAGGTTACTTGCATAGTAAATAGTCAGGCAACAGTAAAACGGCACAAGACTAAATTTGTAATCATGAGAATTGACACGTTGGAGCAAGATATAACACATAGTATGACTGCATACACAAGACAATTATTAGTTATTTTTAGTAATAGGGTTATTCTGAGCAGGAATAGAAACTTGACTGGAGGACACGTCATTAGATCACTGGATAAAGATCATAGAAGTTTAGACATGGATGTGACATTCATTTTATTAATTGATTTTTGCTTATTTTGATGAAGGTTTGACCAAGTAAATTGATGCTCATGCATTTAAATAAATGCATTAACATTTACATGATATATTTATCAACAACATGTAAAAATGAAGCAAAATAAAAATAAAAAAAACAAGGGAAAAAGTTTGATAGATTAACTTTTTTTTTAAGTAAATAGTTTTTAATAAGATGTGTAATATGAAGTTAATATAAGAACAGTAAACATACAAAACCCGCCGTTAATAATACCAAAAAAAAAAACTTTATTTATTACATTTCCATTCCCCCATTTTTTATTAACAACATTGATATTATTTATAATGTTATTATTATTATTAGTTGTAGTATTATTATTGTCAATTTTTGTTTACATGCACTTTTACAGATTATTATTATTATTTTGTTTTACATAACAAGTTTCAGGGCTTTTTCTGTATGCAATGCAAACATATTAATCACAAAAATATACACTTGTGAAATTAATTTGAGGTTCATCATGCATCAGGCTTGTTAGGTGTGTCAATTACACTGCATTATTTCACAGCAGTAACGTTTTACTGTTTTTATGTAATAAATTACTAATGTGGGACATAATTCTTTACTGGTGCACAAGCTGTTATGAACCGTCTGAATAAAAAAGGATATGCAGAGGAAGAAAACCTTCTAAGTTGGTGAATTAAGATCATTAAAATATGTTTAAAATAAGAGGGTTGTAACAGAGGAAGTGGAAGAAAGAAACAAAGAGAGAGAGAGAGAGAGAGAGAGAGAGAGAGAGAGAGAGAGATCCTGATCCTGTAAGCAGCCCATTGCCTCATGCTGCTGTGTGTATCGGGTCAGATGGGAGTCTGGATCCCTGAGTGTGTGGCCTTCTCGTCCTGGCGGAGAGGCTTTCATAGGGGTTCTTTAGACTGATTAGCCTGAGGACAGCCCTGAGGCCTCGTCCCAATCCCCATGACATCCATTAACTCACATGCCTGTTCATTAACCAATTAGAGGCAGGCACCAACTAGCACATTTCATTCACTGCCTATTAAAACTCATACATAACACATCCTTACCAATACCCAATCCAGTTTAAACTAGATGGATCATGTGTCCTGTCCAAATTCTGTCAGTTTGAATATCCTTAACAATCGTTCAGAGTTTTACAGACTCTTCCAAGCTACTCAAACGGTGCTATTTTGATACACAGAATAAACTAGATCCCAGACAGCAGTGCTCTAATTGAGCTGTTTCCAGCTGCTGTAAAACAGGCTTTGGCATAGCACGAGTGGAGGTTACTGATCCGCTGTTGCGTCTTTATAACATGCTAATTAGGCCTTGGAATCGAAATTACAACAGTTGGTCTCTCATTTGCATAGAGGTCATGTTTAGCTAATGTGTCTCTTGTTGGAACAGACAGCCAGCAGGACTGTGGTTAAATCTGACCCACTGACATTTCCAGCACCAATTTATGCACAATGTGTGAATTAAATTAATTAGAGAATTCATTAAGAAATATGGCTTGCGGAAACGACTGTAATATTTAGTTATGTGGAGTAATTTTCTTTCATTGTTCGAGCTAATTTGTTTCATAACATTTCCTGCGGTAGTTTCTTTCCTCTGTTAACTATGATGTATGCAATTTGTTATAGCTTTAATTAATTTAGGTTAAGTTTCTTTCTCTCTCTCTCTCGTTTTTAAACTGAATGTGCAGCTTGTTTGGACAGATGGTACCCATCATGAAGACCTTTCATACAATTAATTTAAAATCAATTACTTTTTCCCCTCCAATTCATTCTCTGCAACTTGTATAAAGCTTGTGTGGGAAATGGGAATGCTTTTTTCACGGATAGTGTCTGGCTGCATGTCGGTGTAATGGCCGATCATCATCGTCATCCCCTCTGGTGATGCAGCAGTCACAGAAATGAAACGTGGCCGCTTAATGGCCGCTGGCTCCATAATACACCGCTGCTTAGATAGCGTTCTCAATTAGTCCTGGATTGCTGCTCAGGGAAGAGAGATGAGGGATCTGTTATAAGAGCCTTGGTAGCGTGTAAACAGGGCCCTGTGCTTAATTATGTAAATCAGTCTTGGCCACGCAGGCTTGTGGCGACCACAAAGGACTTCCTGTCAGTCAGACGAAAATGAGAGGAAGAGAAGATGGGAGATAAAGATTGAAAAAAGAAAAAAATGGATAATAATGTGAAAAAAGATTAAGTACTTATAATTGCAGTAATCATCAAGACTGGCATCCCAGCATTCTTATTCACATACAATTCATAATACATCCTAGTATACCATAGTATACAATAATAATTCATGATCGCATTATATGATACAGTATCACTCAGAAGATGAGTTCTTTTTTGATTCTAATTCCTCTCAAGGTTTCTTCCCCTTGTAACTATTTGCTGCTGTCACCTCTGGCTTGCGCACCTATCTAAATTTACATCCAAATTTATTTCAAGCTGCTTTGACAGATAGATAGATAGATAGATAGATAGATAGATAGATAGATAGATAGATAGATAGATAGATAGATAGATAG
>JAQQZT010000036.1:25758502-25772250 GCA_030068275.1 Clarias platycephalus | reverse complement strand
ACCTTGCTAACTGACATAGCATGAGTGGAGGTGCATGATCCGCTGTTGCGTACCAATGTGTCCCATTTTAAATTTAAATTTATTGTCTAACTTTTTGTTTAACTTTTATCGTCTATCCTTTCATCTTGCATTTATATTTTTTCTCTTTACGTTTTATGATCGACAATGATGTAAAAACACCACTGTTTTTACATCAATCTGTTTTTACAATCTGTTTTAGAGAATGTTTAAAGACTAAAATAAACTTCTAGTCTGTTGGAATGCAATGACATTAGAATGGTCGAATGTATTTCAAACCTGTTTTAAATCAAAACCATTCACGATCCGATTTCCTTATGTACTCTTACGCCAATGTGGCGTCCATGTGTGATTTCTATTGCAGTTGAATACGAGTTTTTAAGGTGTAATACATAACTGATCCATTCAAACCACAAGATGGAGCCTTTGTTCTTTTGATGTAAGCTAACAGCATACAATGACATTTTGATAATATTTCAGCTTCTGGTCAGTGCACCGGTGTGAGACATTCAAATCAGATACACATGTATAACCTTCAAGAAATAAACTAAAGTAAGAAATTTGAGACACAGAGATTGTTTCTTATACCAAACTGTAGCACTGCTTAATAACTGATAGGACAGACTTCATTAACACTATAACTTGCACTGCACTTGTGTAAAGCTGCTTTGCGACAATGACAATTGTTAAAAGTGTAATGCAAATAAAATTGAATTGAATTGATTTGAACTTGCTAATATATATATTTGAACTTGCTATTTATTTTATTTAGATGTATTACATCCACTTTATTAGGAACACATGTGCATCTGCACATTTATACAGTTGTCTGATCAACTAATCATGTTCCAGCAGAGCAGTGTGAAAAATCAGGAAAGTAGCTTCAGTTACTGTTTTATCAACCAAAACGTATGTCACCTTTGTTACTTTGATTCTTTGGTGCAAAAAAACAAAACAAAAAAACCCCACAACAACAAACTAACAAACAAAGAAAAAAAATGAGTGAGCAATAGTGAGTATTGGGTAAAAAGTGTGTAAAAATATCTTGTTGAAAAGAAAGGTCAGAACCTGATGCCGTCTTCTGCTGTACACAGTTCACAGTTCAATAATTTCCCTCTGATCTCTCTCAACAACAAGGTCTTTAAGCCTGCAAACCTTCCATAATTTTTTGGTTTGTTTGGTTTTGTTTTGCACTATTTTGTGTGGATTCTAAACCCTGGGGTGTGTAAAATTCCCTGAGTCTAAAGAACTCAAACCGGTCTATCTGGCACCAATGACAATGATATGGCTAAAGTCAAAGATCCAAATTTTTCCCCCTATTCTGATAAAACACAAAGATTTTCCCTGCACTGCTGCCACATGATTGGCTGATTAGATCACGGCATACTGTATGTGCAGGTTTACCAGTGCTCCTAATAAGTGAGTATAATTATAAAATAACAAATAAGGTGAGTGTAATTTGAGTATTATCTATTATCTATATTATGGATTTATTTATTTATTTATTTATTTGTTTGTTCTTAGTAGGGGTTAGCTATTTGTGAATTTACAGTACCCATATCATATTACTTCATTGTTCATAAACAATAGCAATTGTTCATTCAACTATTATTAGTAACCACTTCAACCTGTTCAGAGTTGCAATTTATCCGAATCCTATTCCAGGAACATTGAGAATGACCTGGGAATAAGCCCTGGATAGGACGGCAGTCTGTCACAGACTGTGCAAGTTTAAAATGTCAATTTGATTCCTGAATTCTAGCCATAAATGTATTCAATAACATGGCACAGATTGTAAAAAGATTGCCATTTTACATATCATTTATACAATTATTTTGTATTTATTTTTGTATTTATTATGTATGTGTTATGTAGGGTCAGTAATTATAGCATAATAGCATCAGTATTGTTTTAGTCAATTGCTTACTTTCAACTCCACATTATTACTGCAGTTGGCAAGCTACTGTACACAGATGTAACTGTAAACAAATACATAAATGCATAATGTATGTACAGAAATATACTGGTAATCACTGTCTTTTTCAGGGTTTGGCCACGTGTAACTTGTGTAAACTATACATTTACAAGTATACAAGTACTGAAACTGTTTTAACACTAACATTGCCTAAGATTCGCAAATATGAATTCACATTGCTTAATGTTATAACTCAAATATTTACTGTAGTATTCATGATTTTTAAAAAATACTTCATTTCTGTTAAATAAAATGGAATTCAACCAAATCAACCACATTTTGAGACAAAGTTGCTTAAACTTAAATTCATAACATTCTAGTTGTCTATCTGTTACAATAACATTTGATACTCATATATATATTCAGTTTATCCACATTTCTATGTTCTATTTACTACTTACCTAGAAACATCCAGTGTGTATCAATCATGGTGGCTAAACATGATCTTTACAAACATGCTGGCCCTAGTGAATTTGCTAGGCCTGTAAATTGAAGTCAGTTGTGTGTCCGATGGCCATGGCAGAGGTTGGCATGGCAGCTATGTTAAATGTCAGTCATTAATGAAAGCTGGCTGAGGTCTCAGAGTTTGGACAGCTCTGTCAATGGCTCCTCACATGCCCTCTAGCCTGCCTGGAGCCCCATAGCCACCCTGACTCCAAATGCCCAAGTCCCATCTCCTGATGCCAAATTCATTCTGGCTCCTAATGCCTAAGCTTAGTTCCTAATGGACAAAGCAATCTGACAACTAACTTCAATTCAACCTGCACCCTAAACTCCAGTCAAACCTGAATCTTAATGCTTACCTGACTTCTAGTGCCTAATTTATCCCTAATTATTTATAAATGACCCAATATCTTGTTATCTTGTCAATATATAGTTTTAAATGCCTAACCCCTCCTGACAATCTGGTTTCCAATGTCCAAGTCAATACGACTACTAATGTGTAAAATAAATCAAGTCACAATGCGCAGCTCGACCTAAAATCAAATCCATCATTTTATTCTTAATGTCTAACTAACTTGACAACTAACGTCCGGGTGAAGATGAATCCTTACGTCCATGCTACCTTGGCTTGCATTGACTATTTCAACCGAATTCCTAATGCTCAATTCAACCTACAGTAGGTCCAAATGATCAAAGCAACTGATACTGAAGTCTGTTTCTTAAAAAGCAGAAGTCAGGTACTGTAATTTGGCTGTTACAGTTTTAAGATAAGATGACCATGAATGCCCATGGCATCTGATTCCTAATGAGCATGGGCCAAGATCATCTTGTTTCCATGGCCAACACTCAAATAAATCTTGTTCCTATGGGTCAAAACAACCTTATCCCCTGGCTACGAATGTCCAGGCAATATTATTTACTTATATTAACAAAAAAGGGGGGAAATTATGTCTTTAGACTCCCAGACTAACACTCCCAGACTAACACCCAAGTCAACCTAGTTTCTAACCTACTTTCTAACTAACCTAATTCCCAGCCTGACTCGTAATACCCAGCTCAACCTAAATTCTAACCTGACTACTGTATGAGTGTCCACTATGACCTGTTTTGTCCAAACGAACCTGAATCTTGCTTAAGCTAAACTAAGTCAATATGTCTAAACTAGTCTGCCAAACTAACACCAAAGTCAGCCTTACTCTTAATGTCTATGCCAACACAACAATACCCGTCCAAGCTAATTTCACTAATATTCAAACTTCACCTGACTTCTACTGTCTAAGATAATGCATGAAGATTTCATTATTATTTCTCACCCATGAGCCCAACTCATGTTTTAATTTTATTACTACTACTGTTGATTGTAGAAATTTTTTTTACACCTGAGATATTTTTTCGAAATCAATGCAGGAAGACATGTCAGTTTTGAAGAACTTGACTCCCTTTGTAAAATTTCTATGAGACCTATTGGCAAACACACCTTTTATTATCGTACACCGGCAAAGGAGATGAGCCCACATTGTGTCTAAATTAACTTTCTCTATTTGCCAGTAAATGAAATCAATTCCATCCTTTATGCTACTTTTTTCATATGCCTTTTGTCTTGTTGCGGAATCTTTTCTCCCTCTCTCCCTCATTCATCTGTTTTGCCCTTTCCTTGATCTGATAGCATTAAACATATAATTAAGTCATAAAGGAAGGTGCTGATGAGCGTCGCAGATGGTAATTGCGTCCTACATTTGAATGAAATGATATGCATTGCCACAATTTACAGCCTGCTGCTCATATTTTATTCAGCAACCTTTTATCTCTCTTCCCTCCAAATTATTCTGCAATAAATTTAGACATCTTATCAATAGCAGGAGTGATAGTGGCAGGAACCTGGTAAAGGGAGGGTGAGAGACAGAGAGAGAGAGAGAGAGAGAGAGAGAGAGTCAGCAAGAGAAAAAGAGAGAAGAGGGGAGAAAAAAAGAAAGAAAGGAAACATGAGTATGTAGCTGGGTGCATGGTTTCAAATTCATTTTCCATAATAAAAGACTTTATCAGGTTGGGAGTACAGAGGTAGAGGTGGATAGTTCTAAGAGTAATTTGCTTTGGTGACAGCTCACCACTCCAGGTGGTAAAACACGGGGGAAGTTTTTAATAGACCAAATAATTACTTTGTCATAATAAGATGTGCTGTATTCTGGTGTGAATGGAATATAAGTAGAGCGATTTGGCCAGGTGGTCAAAAACTACATCAAACACATGCAATTTTTAAAATGACACATTTAGCTATGTGTTGTTCTTTATGGTAAGAAAAAAATACTGTTTAGCTTTGAATAAAAGTGTAAAGGGATACCATTAAAGTTCACATATGCATTTATGCATTTATATCCATTATTTATTTATAATTATCCATTATAATCATAAACAATTGTTGAATTTTGTATCTACTGTAGCACCACATATAACCAGATTGAGTAAAGTATTATCTATTTGGTCAACCAAACTAATTCCCAATGTCCTAAGTGAAGCTGTTTCTGCTCTGCTGCACCAATAATCACCATCAAGCTCCAACAAATTGCACCAAGGCACCAGTACAGTGCGCAGGACATGTCTCCATCTACATGGTATAGAAAGTGATTGTGGAACTGTAGGGATGAGAACCTGGACTTGAGTTCTTGGAAGCTTCTGCTCTCTTATGTTTGGAATTGTTGGATATTAAAAACGTTACATCATTACCTTTTTATTACGATTTTCCTTTCAGTATATTATTTAATGAATTTCCACAGGACAAAATGTCTTGACAGTGACAAGCTGATGTACCACAATTCAACTACAATTAGCATGTTCATAAATCTATTGAAAGTGTTTTGATTTAACTTTCTCAAAACATTTTAATCTTAATTTCATCTTAGTTTAGTATTGTATGATTAATGTATTAACTTTATATTTGGCCAAAATACAGTTTGAAGCAATAAGACAATCAAACAGTAATAGTAATCAAGACATATCTGCCAGACAATATAGAAAAATTGTGCGATATGGATTAAAAAAATAGTTTGTCTGGGTAAGGCATTTTAAGGCTGGGCAATTACCCATACGCTGGACTGTTTAAAGGTTGGCAGTGCTGCAACAGGAGGCAAAGAACAAGTAAGCAAGTAAATATTAATGTAAAAGTCAAATGTAAACCATAAGGCTCCAGTTTGAGATCCATGATAAATCTACACAGAAAACCTAAGCACATAATTTTTCCCCACATCATTTTTATTTAGAAACCACAAACTGTATATAATGTTTGTGTGATTATTTCTGATAAAAATTACAAAACCCTTTTCTTGAGCTAACAAAGGAACCAAAAACCTTTAATGGTTACTACATTTATTTTTGTCACAGAATACCAAAGTTCTATTCCGTCAATTTTTACAATCCCTGACTTTAAACAATTATAAATGTTATACTGTACATACAATAGATCAATAAATTAAACATATTAATGGTGCGAAAGAAATATCTTCATTACAGTACCTCAAGCTCACATGCACTGGATTCGAGCCTGAATTACTCTAATTAACAATTTACACACAATGTTGTAATTTTTTTATTCATTGCAGATTCTTTTTGTTGGAGTATCGTAATTATGTGTACGTATTTTGTTACGATAATTTTATACGATCTGAGTAGTCATAAAAAAAAAAAAACGAATAAAAAGCCTGCTGAAATCACAGAGTCTAAAATGTAGTCTTATTACACCCCAGTTACTGTAGTGTTTACGTACAACCAACACATTAAATTTAAGTATCTATTACTTCATGTTGCTCTTATCCTCTTGTACACAACATGTCATTCTTAAACTTTCTTTTCCTCCTTGGCTTCAAATTGACCAAGTCCTTGGGCCTGTAGCCAGCGTAAGCTTCAAGAACACGTTTGAATCCCTCTCACATATCCCTTGTGCATGGCTGGAGTTGTCTGATACTTGAGAAGAAGTAACAAGGCCAATATAGGTTTAAATCTCATGTTCCTGTGACCTGCCAAGCGTTCAGTTTGTGCCAGCTGGAAGGCTTTACTCCACATGAAGAGGATAGGGAGACGGCATAGGGATCACAGAGGAAAGGAGGAGGGAATTGTTTCCGGCACACTCCGGGCTCGGCGCCGTTACTCGGGACTCTGCTCCATTACCTTTAAGTGCGAGTGCTTGTGTTTTTAATCGCCCTGCAGCTTTTTTACACGCCGAGGACTCACTGTCGAGGCTGTGGTTATCGATATCGCCGCTGGAGTCACTTCTGTAGCTGTTAATGGAGTGAAGGAGAGAGACTGAGAGGGGAGAAGAAAAGATAATGTGTTTGATCGATCAGCTTGAACAAATTTTATTTGTTAAATCAATAAGAGTTTACAGTTGACAGAGCTAGATAACTACATTTATTTCTTCCTTCTGATTGAAGCATTCTAGAGAGAGAGAGAGAGAGAGAGAGAGAGAGAGAGAGAGAGAGATACAGCAGAATGCACCGAGACCCTTCTGGTTGGTTATTGCCAGCAATCTTTATATAAAACTAATATCAGCATGTAGAGAATGGCTGCAGGCTATGCATGCACAAAACCAATCTGATATAGATGCCGGTTTGTGTTCCTGCTGAATTAGAACGTGAAAAATAACAATTCGAGCACATTGCTCACACGGTACCCATCGCTCAGTTTTCTGTGTTTATGACGAGAATGATTGGATTGTGTTTGTGCAGGGCAAAGATTTGTAATATACCTCTGTGTATGATGTATCAGCGGAATATTACAAAAGTCTGAGGCGGAATGATGAAAAGAGGGGAAATGGACTTGTGTGTGTGTGTGTGTGTATATGCCTGTATGTGTGTATGTGTGTGTGTGTTCAGGGTTACAGTATATACTCAACCTTTGTACTGTGGTAGCTCGCGTTCATGTGCTTGCGCAGATCGCCCGCAGTCATAAGAGCCCTTATGTCCTGATGTGTACTGATCGGAGACCTGTGTACCTCCACAGACAGAGAAAGGAATCTCGTCCACACAGATAAACATTTAAGCAGAGAGGCAGAGCCTCAGGCAAGCTCCTTTCTCCAGACAAGAACCACATGGAAACCCTCCGTGACCTCCACAAGGAGAAAAGCACACAGGCTGTGAACCTTTCTCGAAGTCTAGAATTGATGGTTAATATTGATGGAACCATTATTAGTATGTTAGACTTAATACTGGCTATGTGGTCTGTGATTTGTTTCAATAACTGACTTTACACATGTCGTTTGTAGACTAATTTATTAAACTATATCACTGGCTGCGTTTTTAAAGGAAACTGACTACATAGTTTGCCTAATAATCAGAGTGGGCACGTTATTATACAGTATAAATTACATTATAGTTTTGCACATCAAATGTTTTATTCATTGTAAATGCATTGCATGCTATACACTATGCAAAGTAATGATTTACATTTAATGTAGCGACTACTGAAATTGTTGTTGCACACTAAGAAAATGTTTTCTTTTATTATAAAAAATGTGCATTCTTTAATTTTAATTACATTTTAATAATTTAATTTTAACATCTCTAATAACCAGAGACAACTTAAAATATATAAATGATGACATGATTTAATGCACTTTAAAAATTAATATAGAATTTGGCAATATTAGAGATTATTTAGAAGTTTAGATATTTAGAAGATTAGTTAGTAGTTTTTGCTTGGTCTGGATTTATTAGCAGTTGTGTGGATTTTGTTACAAGACAGAACAATTCTTATAATGATACCACCATGTGCAAAACTAGATATTACATGTATAAATATGAGTACCTCCCGTTAGTCATAATGTGACTAAATAGACATTTAAATATTAATATTTACACTTGGAATATGTATCTTGTCGCAGGAAAATGACTGGTTTTACACCAGTCAGCCAGGTGAATTGAATAACATTAATTATCAATTATGTATCATGGGCACCCAAGGCTCACATACTGTATGCCGTGGGAAGCAAAGGCCATCCGGTCCGATTCCACAGAAAATCCAGCATAGCATAAAATGTTCCATATAGTAAAAACATCCATGCTGGCCATGATGAAGGTATCAGAACACCCAGAGCATCACAATCTGCTGTGTATGAGGCTCAGCAGGCAAAGAGTGCAAGGTTGTTGATCCAGTCTCCAAACTCCCCAGATCCCAATCCAACTGAGCATCAACAGGTCTCATCCATTTAAGTCTGGTCCCACAACCCAGAGCACCCAAAGCATCAGCTGATAATGTTCCAGAGTCAGACACTACAGTGCCCCATGAGAGGTCTCCAGGGGAGCCCAGTAAATACTGGCCATAATGTTTTGCATTTTATGGCTAATCTGTGTATGTTATATTAGTATTTTTGGAAAATGCTTTAACATATCAGAAAATATCAGTAATGCTTTACATTAAACTACATCACATACATTTACTAGGATGATTTACTGCAAAACTATTTTATCTATATACATAATGTATTTTTAAAGCATGACTTAAAAGAGGTCATCATAATTGAACTTAAATGAAATTGCTGAACTGAATAGCAAACTTACTAAACTGTTCATTAATGTGTTGTATACAGTACGTAAATCATTTTGGGCCATTTTGTTGCTTATTCAGCATAAGTGATTTATTTCTTGTTTATTTATATTTAAAAAGAGGCTTAAGTACTTTGTTGCTGTTACTTTTAATGAATTGACGCTGAAGCTGTTAATTAACATGTTAAATAAAGGCAATTAAGGTAAAGCCTCACCATTAAGTAATTTAAAGCATTATCATTATGGCATAGGATGGCATGGAATCATCTTCAAAATGTATTGGCAAAGTTTGTTTTGTTGCTTTACAATGAAGACATTTGGGTTTAAGATAAAAAAAAATAATATATAAGATAATATAAGATAATATAATATAAGATGAGGATTTCAGTTTTTATTACCAGATATTTATCTCTTAAGCAATAGTGCTTGGGCAAAAGGGCAGGTCTACTAAACACAGCTTTGTTTCAGTTGTAACTAATCATAGCCATAACCATATTAAGATGTTAATAATTATTATATTCAATTATTTGTCACGTGTACCCATACAGCACAGTGAAATTATTTATTTTGCATATCCCAGTTAGAAAGCTGTGGTCAGAGCTCAAGGTCAGTCAGGATACAGTGCCCTTGGAGCAGATAGGGGTAAGCGCCTTGCTCAAAGGCTCGGCAGCAGCAGTTTGGCAATGCTGGGGTTTGAACACCCAACCCTCCGATCAGCAGTGTTGGACGTTACGTTTTAAAGTAGCTAATTACATTACAAAATTACTATCATTAAAATGTAATCAGTTACATTATCAGAGAGTGTTACTTTCTGATAAAAGTAACTAGTTTGAGTACTTTTCCATTGCAGAAAATGAAAACTCCTTTGTGATTCCTCATGCATGTTGTTTTAGTCAAGACCTTTATAATTATTCTACCATCATCACTCAGCCAAGTTTGGCCCATAATCTGTTAACTACTAATACCCCTATCTCTTCTACGCGGTTTCGCGCAGTGGCCGTAAGTACGGTTCATCATGATTCACTGCGGGTTTTGCCACTGTGATTAAGTTTCCATCTTTCCGCGCGTCAGTCCTCGCGGAAGCTCATGGACCTTTCAGAACTTTGCGAAATGTCGGGCGGTCACTCGTGGTGGCTCACGGTGCCTAACACCGCTTCTCACATTGAGTCAAACCGCATAGGTGAGATAAGGGTATAACAGCAGGAATAACAGAAGGGGGCGGGTTAGAATTCATGTCAGTGGGTTTCTGAGTTAATGCAGTTATTGCAAGCAAGGGATATACAACCAAATATTAAGTGTTATTTACTTTAATTCACTTCAAGACTATCTATTGCTATACATTTGCTCACCTAAAATTTGGGTGGTCTGCTAACAAACATGCCACATTCAGGCTGTAAATCTGACCTTTTGACAAACCCAACTGTCCTTAGTGTATAGCAAAACCAGAAAAATACACTGCTGTCCCAGTATTTTCCGAGGGAACTGTATATTTAAGGATTTACGTCATCCAGTAAGTACGAATACACAGATGTCGTAAATACTGTGCACTGACTGAAAGAAAGTGATTTGCTGACAGAGGATTCTGATTGGTATTTTATAGTGGTTGATCTTTGAATTAGACCTTGTATTTTGAAGATAAATAATGAAACGACATTTAATGTTTAACCGTAATTTCCGATGTTTTGGAAGCCTGTTTATGTATGTGATGTTCAAATAACATGTGGGATCACTTTTCCCATATTTCGTATAGTGGATGCTGTTGTGAACAGATTTGATAAAGGTCACTGTATACCCAGAAGTCTATTTTTTATGGAAAGTCAGTTTTAAAGAAGTGTGTGGACTGAGGAGGTTGACATTCGTTTCGTATTTTTCCTGCAGTATCTTTGATTATACTCATATTGCACACATAAGTGAAAATACACAATCCAAAGGGGACATGGTAAACATATATATATATATTTATTTATTTATTTATTTATTTAATTCTTTATGTTCAAACCAGTTTACCCTTTTTGTCTAGAGCTTTAAGTGCAAACCAATCCATAGGAATCTGCTTGATTTTACACAGGCTTGAGAAGCGACAACCCTAGAGGCAGTGAATGAGTGAATGTCTGCCCCTCCCTCATGTCCCAGTGTGTTTAGAGTTGGCCCAGGGTGTGTGCCGGCTTGAGCTGCATATTGTTTTTGTTCATTTGAATGAGGGCAAATGTCAGATTTCCATGGCTTGAGGCTGCATGCATGTTAGATGATCCAGTGGTTGGTGCCCATGGTAGTGAGGTCGTGCCTGGTCCTTCCAGGTCACTGTGAGCCGTGTGGCACACTCGGGCCATAATTGACCTTTTGACAGAGCAGAGGGAGACAGCTTTACTCCTAGGGCTAGAATAATCACTTGCTATCTTCTGTTGCGGAAAACTTACCTCATGCAATTAAAAATTACAAGGTTTAAGCTCCGGGTATCTTAATATATATTAAGTATAAATGCCGCATGTACTGGTGAGCATATTCAGTTCCCAAGCATTTAAACATTTCTTATTGGTTTAAATATCAAGCCATTTTTGTTTTGTTACTGTTGAAGCATTGAAAGTGTACTCCAAGGTTGCTGGCATCGATAAACAAAACTGTTGAGCAACCTGTACTCTGGTATGTTCTATCATAGAAAAAGGTCATGATGATCACCATGATTTAATGATAAGCAACACTTTCATGATTTTGTTTCAATGAGTGTAGATTTAACCATAAAACCCTCTTATACTCTTAGAGTTTTCCTATGGTTCTGTGGACAGTTCAGTAAAGTATTAGTTCCCTCACCAGACTTTGTTTTTAATGAAACTACAATTGATTTATAGTAAGTTACTAAATAATCTAAACTGTAAAAGATGTAACAGTGAGGATGACATGAGATCGAATACCATGACTGAAGTCTGTCCATTACTATTGTAAGTCATATCTATTGAGTTTGTTATTTGGAGGTTACCTATTAGAATTTAGCTAGTTTGTGTGATCATCAGGGTTATTATCATACAAGATAATATATATGGCAGCTAATGTTTTCTTGTGGTCTTTGGTAGATCTTTGGCAAATATATACAAATCTTTGATATAATTTATTTATTTAACTTTAACTCGACTGAAGAATTCAAACAGGGAAGCCATATTGTACAATCCATCCATCCATCCATCCATCTCGGAAACGCTGTAGTCTAAATAGGGACCGTGGAGGCCAATGGAGACCATTGTACTGTATTTATTTATCCTATTTTTATGACCATGGTAGGACCTCCAGTAACCATGCACACACGCATTCACACACTAGTCCAATTTGGGAATCCCAACTAGCCTAATCTGCATGGTTTTGGACTGTGGGAGGAAACCCACCAAGCATGGGGAGAACAGGCAAACTCCATGCACACAGGCCGAGAGGCGGGAATCGAAACCGGACCCTGGAGGTGCACGACTAACCACTATGCAACTGAGCCAGCATATAGTACATTTGCACACTATTACAGTATGTGTGATTATAACATGGACTTAAATACACTTCTGCATTCTAACCAAGACAAATTTATTTAGAAAATAAATCAACACCATATATGCAATACATCTGGTTAGGCTTTACAGTGAATAAATATCTCATATAAATATCTCAATACCCCTAATGTTTTCCTCTAAATCTGTTCCTGAGTCTGTTTCGCCGTGTTGTCATATTTATGCCAATGCTCTATTGTGCTATTCAAACTCAAGAGTCAGTTCTGAGGCTTTTTTCTTTTCTTTTCTTTTTTCAGCTTCATCTTTTCTTGCAATCCACAGAGTCACAGTGTGGCACATAATATATCAAATGCAATTGTATACTTTCAGAATGAGTGAGCAGAAGCAAGAAAAAAGGCTCCAAGCACCAGGGCTGCTGTCTTGAAAGTGTTTACAAGAAACACACATCCAAAAAGAAAAAGAAAAAAAGGGAGGCAACCTAGAAACGCCAAAGGCCTAGCTTTTGAGTATAGGGTATTACGTTATTAATTAAAGCGCAAGTCGGCTTTCCCCTGTCACTGCTCATAGCCCATGGGTATACAATGTAGCACACTTGATTGAATCAGGTACCGGCAGGCTAGGCATTTTTTATTTTGCGCTTGAAGGGCTAAAGGGGATTTTAGCGCAGCCTTATTACTCGCCACGTGAAGGGGAAGTCTATTCCAAGAGCTGCTGAAAGCTGTCAGCATCAGAACTCTCTTTAATTCTCACATGGAGATCGAATTTGTGCCACAGCTGAGCTGTTTTTTTTTTTTTTTTTTTTGTGCTGTGGTTCGAGTGTAGACTTTTTTGCTCATTGTTGTTGAGCTAAAAAACTCCTGGTTTTGTGCTAAAGTTGACATATTGACTTCAGCATAACATTTTGAGCCTTAATATTAAATCTGGGATGCTAGCCGATGTTCATGCTAACGAACAGGACTTAATTTGAGGATGATTGTTCAGGTTAAAAAAACAACAACATACTCATAGCTTTAAATTTAATTTAAGTTATATGTCAAATAGTTCTTAATGTATTGCGAGGCCTATCATCATGTTAAACCAGCAAAATTATGCTAATTACTAAGCTGGCTAGTTAGCTGTTAACTAGCTGCAGTTTAATCTATTGGTAAACATATAGTTGTCTACTAGCTGCTTTTTTTGTGGCACTTCCAGAGTATTTTCATGTCATTTTGAGGGTTTTAAATGTTAACATAACATGCTATTATATTATATTATATTATATTATATTATATTATATTATATTATATTATATTATAT
>JAQQZT010000036.1:25742193-25758402 GCA_030068275.1 Clarias platycephalus | reverse complement strand
AAGTCAAACTGGGACTTTTGATTATGCAGAATCCCAGAACCTACCTTTATTTCTTTATATAATCCCCTGTTATACCAATTCACTTATCCCAGTGCATTGATGTAGTACATTAGTGCTTGAATGACATCAACATAGAAAGTGCCATGATCAGACGCTGGTCTCCCAGGAACTCCTTTAATGGTCCAAGTTTGTGAAAATGGCTTGGAGCAGGATCAGAACTGTACAGTATGATTGATGTGGCAATAACTCCAGAGTTTCTGTATTATAAGTGAATTGTTAATGTAAATGATTGTGAATGATTGTGTGTACATTTTCCACAGACAGATGCATCTCTTCTGCAAGCTGGCTACCAATTTATCTGTCAATTTTCAAGGGTCAGGCTTGGACTTTTGATCAGTGGGGTCCGAGCCACCTTGTCCAGGCTCATCATTCACAAACACACAGCCTTCTTTAAAATGTTTTCACCATTCAAATATTTTACTGCAATGTAATGTGCCTAATGTCAAAGAGTTGAACCTTCATTCACAAGAAATTAAATCACAAGTCCCAGTTTGACTTGAACACTTAAAAAACCCAACATACATGTAACTAAATTAATTTATCATGTTATAAAATGCATATGTATAATAATATGGAAAAAAGGCTCCTGTAATTAAAGTACATTATCAATATTACCAACCGTATAAAGATCAGTCTAATAACAGTTAAAATGAACAATTACTTCAAATATGTTTATTTCTGAATGATAAATTTAAGCTTGGATATAATTTTAAAGTTAATCCTTACCAACATCTCAATACTATTTCTGTTACGTATAATCCCACCATTATCCTTAAAAATAAATTGCTCCTGACGCTATTTCAGATGCTCCTGAAGAACATAATTAGATGGATCAGGTGAATTAGCTGAGAGCTGGAACGTGGTGTTTTTTTTTTTTCCCCCCACACATACCGCAATCAGTGCACGTGCTAAGGTTATTTTTTCATCAAAATTAGTCCTGGCATCTTTATAATACTAACCTGCAAGCAGAACCAGTTTCATTTTCTTTTCTCTCTTCTTTCTCTGACTCATTAATGCCCAGAGTTTATGTCATGGAAATGGACAGAAAAAACCCTCCATTAGTCTTTTCTCTGCTGCTCATTATGGCTCTGTCCTAGTGAGCTGTGAATATGTACTGTTCTAATAAGCAGTGTGACAGAATGAAGGCACTTCTAATTGGTTTTAATGCCGGCCGAGGCTGAAGTAGTGGTTTGGCTGCACAGGACAAAGGTGCCCGTAATGAGCTATGGTTGCTCGGCATGCTCCGGACTCTGTCTCAGAGAGTTGGGGAAATGGCTAGACACTGCAGGTGGAAGAAGAAAGCTTTTTGTCAATTTCTACGCCTCTTCCCCTTCTCTAGCACCTTCTTGTCTCTCTTCTTTCCTGTTCTACTTCTCTTCCAGCTTTTGATTATGATTGACCCTGTGTTTGTCTCGGTTAGATGTAGTGCAGGTCAGAGTGGACAGGCAGATGAAATATCACAGGCCGCCCTAGGCTTATATGTTTCTCTTTGCATAGAAGATACAGTGAGCATCTCTCTCTCTCTCTCTCTCTCTCTCTTCTCCATGAGCTTCAGTCGGGCACGGCGCTGCAATTTCTGCTGGCACATGCAGATCGGCAGGTTAATTAGGTCCTAATCCCGTCGTGCTCCCTGTATATTAAACGGCACACGCTCTAATGGGATGTAATGAATTAAAATGTAGGCCAGACAGGTGATATATGAGCTCAGACAAGATGGCAGAATATAGAAGGTGAATGAATGAATGGGAATTAATGACTGTTAGTCAGTAAAAGAGTGAGAGGCTATAAGTGAAAATGTGAGATTGGACATGAAGCTCGCGCATACACCTTTTCAGGATGTGTTGATATGGATGGTCGTGGCCAGGTCAGGGCTGGCAGGGAGGTGTGCTGGGTGGAGCATCAGGCTGTGCTGGGGACTGATAACCAGGTGGCTGATTTTAAACCCACGCCGAACAATAGGACCATCCCCTGTTATGCTCGGCTGCACAACAATGGCTGCTCTCACCACACGTTACAAACAAACAGCTAGATCCAAAACGGTTTATTGTCTGTCTGCGCTGGCAGCGTCGCTAACGTGCATCTTGCCTTCACAAAGGTGCTCCTTTATTTCCTTAACTTATGCTTACTGCCGTGGTAATAAATTGGGAATGTACTGGAATGTAGTGTTGCTTTGTTGTTGGTGAAAGGAGGTTCTGGAAATGAATTTCAGAAGTTTTACATTTAAATATTTCACAATTGGGAAAACTTTTTTTTTTTTTTTTTTTGCATGAATAGAAACATAGGACTGGGCAAGAATTATTATTATTATTTTTTGTACAAGCCAATACAATATAATACAATATATCCGCATAAAGAAAGATACACGACTAAACCACGATGGAAGAATCATGTAAAGTCTTTGCTTTAATTTGTCACATACTGTATACTGTACATTACAATAGCACTCTTTGACACACACACACACACACACACACACACAAAAATTATTTTAAAGTGTAAAAGAAGAGAAAATTTCACACTTTACCAACGGTGAACTTATATCTCTTGTACAAATTGACTCATACACAGCACTTCATTTATTATAGTGTTTTTAATGCAGAACAGATACTGTTTGGAAACAGACCATTCCTAAATCTCTGAGAAAGTATTTTCTCTCTCACCTTTCCTACCTCATCTCTCTCTCTGTGCGATTCCCATAGCTCAGAGCTATATCCAAGCCTAAGCAGACTTGATGTAGTTGGCCTCTAGTGCTAAGTCCCAGGTCTGGTAATAAAAAGCCTGACGTCAGAGTCCGCAGTTCCTCTCCACATGCTGTCTGTCGCTGGAGGTCTTGGTGCTTTTTTCCCAGCACATGCCCTCATTTCCACTGGCAGGTCAGGATCTCAGGCTAAATGGCATCGTTACAGAGCGTCTCGCCAGTGTGTTGACAGCTCCATATGCTAATGTTAATGAATACAGGACGCCGAGTGTCCCGTCCGCACCAGGCCTCGACGAGACCCTGAACTTTTTGCCCTCGCCACTAATATGAGGACAACATGCGAATTTCATTGGATTAGATTTGGTGGTGTCCAGTTATTATGTTGAGTTATTTTTCCTCAAGGAGTCAGTTATGTTCTCTAATTTGTGCTTTGTATTAAAATATTTCCGCACGGCTATTTTCTGTTGAAATATATTGTACAGATATATCAGGAATATGTAGATGTAATAAGGAGGTGGGCTTTCTCGTTTTCCCTTTGCTTTTTTTTCTTTAATTATTTTTTCCGTCTCCCTCTCAATGGAGTGGCTTTAAAAATGTACATTCGTGTGTGGCTGTATTTAAATAATGAATATATATATATATATATTAACATATAATATAAGAAATGCATATTTCTGTTTAAATTCTAGTCAATTCAAAACTCAAGACATTTTTAATTATGATGTTCAATTTTAAAGTCTACCTTATACATTTTTTTCTATTTATTTTTGCAGTGACTGCATGTGTGTGAGAGAGGGGTTGTGTATTTCTGAAACATATACTTATGTTTCTTATGTTTGAATTTGCTCTTAGCACATATTTTGACATCACACAACCCGTTCACTTTCTCTCTCATGCATGCTGGAGTCTGGCCTATGGACACACCGGTAGGGCTACTGGGACCGGGCCCAACCACTGTGTGTGTGTGTGTGTGTGTGTGCGTGTGTGTGTGTTTCATTTGTGTCTTCTGTCCCAAACAGGCTGGTTGCAGTGGACTGTAAATGCCATGCTGTGCTGGTGGCATGCGTGTGAGTTAGCCATGCCTGATGAACATGCACAAGGACAGCAAACAGATCTCATATGGAAAAACAGGAATAACATCCCCCCCCCCCCCCAGTTATCGCTTTAGGATAGTGCACAGTCCAATCAAATCTAAATGGTGAAGTTAAATGACAGGACAAACACCAATAGCTGATGTGCATGCATTGGAAAGCAGCTTAGCTAATGTGCCTAGTGACTGTTTGGTATGTTCCATCCTTGGTATACTAATGATTGTGAATTTTGGTGTAGAGGTATAAAATAAAAAAGAGGTATACAAGAGACCTGTCTACTTGTAATTGTGAAATGCTGTTAAAATCTTGAATGATGCCTCTTGGTGGCATAAACCAATCAAGCTTTATATTTAGACTCTTTGTTATAAGAATATAAAAAGTGTCTATCAAACATTCATGACAAGCTGTGAAAGAAGAATATATGTGGATTATAATTATACATAATATAATATAATATAATATATTATAAGTATATGAAATACAGTGGCAGTCAAAATTATTGGAACTAAAGTTGACTAAATTTGTTAAAATGTTTTAATGATGTTCTCAATTGTTTTAAATAATGCTAAGATAATAAGAATAATTAGTTATTTTTATGCAATGAAATTGCTAGACAACTGTCAATGTTTATTCTTCGAAAGCTGCTGGATCCGGCTGGGCATACAGTAGAGTCAAAAAAGACAACTGCGGTACTCTGGTGTCATTTGCTCAATCCATGTCTGCTTGATTGCTTCCTGAAGATCATGTACAGAAATTTGATCATGTACAGAAGTTCGCAATTTACTTGAGAATTCGTGTTTTGGTAATTTTTTGTGCAGTAAAAAAAGTAAACATCCTGCCACATATTTGTTTCATCTATTAACTAAACCAGCTGATTCTAATTAGCACATCTCTTCAACAGAGTGACTATAACACAGGTGAGAAAAGGGAACTAAAATTCCACAACATAAAAAAATATAATGTCATTCTTTAAAAAAAAAATTATTTGTCAAATTGTTTGATATAAGACAAATAAAACTCATGTGTGCTTTTAAAGCAAAATAACCAAATGCTGGCATTGATTATTTTCCTATAACAGTCTGCCACAAACTCTTTTATTCCTTACATCTGTAGATAAAATTCATATTTGTTTCCATAATCGTTTGATACATCTTTTGTTTTTCTCTGTAAACGTTTTTGATGTGTGTTGTCATTTCATACACTCTAGTCAAATCCTGATGATAAACTGAAAACTAGTCATATACTATTTCATACAGTATGTAATTATTTTGTTTTAGAAATCTGTCCAATTTTGATTTACATTTTTTCCCCCTTAATGGGATCTACCCATGATTATACGTTCGTTGTACATTGAGGCAGGGACTGTCTGAGCATAAAGCCCACAGGCTTCAGGCTTCAAGTGAGTCAGCAGCACTGTTATGAAAAGATAGGAATTATCAGTGTCACCTTTGAGCTGCCACCGACATCTAGTGCCTTCCACTATCACACGTAATGGCATTCAGGCCTGTCCTTGATCACATTTACGATAGCATATTTGATGCATTTGTAAAGCAAGTGAAGAATAAACCCACCTAAGAGAATATGTCCCCCTTTTTTTCCTACCTCACTCTGTAAATCACATGTCAGACGGTTGCAGATGTACCTGCTGTAGTCTGAAAGAGAGAAAAAGTGTGTGTGTGTGTATAGGTGTGCGCATGTGTGTGAAAGGGGAAGAGAAAGAGAATGAGAGGGAAAAGTAAAAGATTATCTTTGCGACTCTGCGGCCGGCTCCTGTGTGGTACGTGGAGTGACAGCTCTTTCAGCTGACTGACAGGTGTCCTTTGAAATGCCGGTGAGGCGGCGTCTGTTCTGACTGTTGAAATGCATATTTTTTTCCGCCCTTATCAAAACGGCACGGATGGCTCCGATAGGTGCCGTTAACATTGCAAATGGCTGTGGAATTATTCATCGTCAGCCCGGGCTGGGGAGAGGAAGAAAAGAGACAGGGTGAAGTTTGATTATTCTCCTCACACAATAGACGGAGGTGCTTAATGATTTCTCTCCGGCTTGGCAGCGGCGCTGTGTCGACTTCAGTGCGGGTGACACGGGTCTGGCCAAGTGTTAGAGCAAGATCATAACGTCCGGGCCTGCATTTTAATTTCTAATACATTAATCTTCCCGCAACAGATCCGCCTATGAATATTCCGCTGGCTCCTTGTTTGTCGGAGAGGCTGTCTCTCTTTCATCCGTGGAGGTGCTTTCATTCTCTTTGAAAGCCAGCTAAATGGACCCGATCAGTCAACGACATCCGCAGCACAATGGCGTTGGCCAACGTGCTTCTTTTCTCCTTTTCAGTCTGCTGATAGACAACTCTGACACTTGGTCCCTGGGGGATGCACTCAGCTCTCCTGCTGCTTGAGAGACTTCCTTCACTTTATCGCGGCTATAAAGGATTGTCATAGGTGAATGTATCAGCGGTTTGGAGAGAGCTAGCCTTTCTGACCCACAGCCCGAGAACCCGTCGCACTTCCGCTGCATCAGTAATAGCACGCAGGGGTTTAGATCCTGTTGTACAAGCATGTCCCCTTACTCAGTGCTTTTTTAAAATTTATTTATTTATTTTTTTTAAATGAAGCCTCCTTTGTTCACTGGCTTTAATTAGTATTGTCTTAAGTTCATTAGAGTGAAACACAGTGTCATTTCTAATAAGCCAAGGTGGACCTTCTACAACGTCCTCAGCTTTGTGCTGGATGACCTAACACTGCTTTGCTTCTTTGTAGGCCAATGTGCAATGGTGTACACAGTCAGAGGCACAGATGTGGTCACTCAAACTTCTTCAGCATCCAACTGAGACATGCCAGTTCACTTAGGGAATAAGGAAGATAAAACCTTGTTCTCACAATGTTAGACCCGGAATTGTGAGTCAATGGAAAATTAAATGGTGAAATACGTAAAGCTATACTAAAGGCTTTGTAGAAGGATTTCAGATGGGAAACCTTTCTGATAGACAAATATACTTTTGTTAGCTTCTGCTCAGAACCTTTAAGGATTCTCCTAAATATACAACCAAAGAAGCCTTAATAAATGTAGAGTTCCCTTTTTTTTTTTTTAGTGTAGAATGAGTAAGAACTTTGCTCCAGCCAAAATTATAACAGTCAATCGTTAAGTATATTAACTGCTATTATACTTAATAATTACCAGTAGTTTTTTATTTATTATTATTATTTTTAAATATCTTCATTCATTCATTCATTCATTCATTCATTCATTTTCAGTGATCACTTAAATATTTTTAAAATAAATAGATAAAATAAAACTGGTCTTTGGAAGTGTAATTATACATTTGTCTTTTTGACAAAAAATATTCCAGACAGAAAAATATTTAACATTCACTGGCCACATTAGGTACACCTTGCCTATACTGGGCTGGACCCCCTTTCACCTTCAGAATGCTTTACCTCTTCATGGCATACAGTAGATCCAACAAGGTGCGGGAAACATTCCTTAGAAAATTTGGTCCATTTTAACATTAAGTCTTAAGTCTTTCACCATGATACTGCAGATGTTTCAGCCGCACATCCTTGGTGGAATATGTGCTCTATTGGATTGAGATCTGGTGACTGTGGAGGCTGTTGTACAATGAACTTGTTGAAATTTAAATGATGATAAGGGATCTAAAGTGTGCTTGGAAAAATATCCTCAACACAATTACCCCACCACCACCATGTCATGTGTAAGTGTACAAAAAACAGTTTTTATTTATTTATTTATTTATTTATTTATTTATTTTAAAATCTTAATCAGAGATTTATTTCAATATTCTTAGATTTATTTATCTTAAAAACAACTTTTTTTCAGTTTCAGCTAATAATATATTAATTGTAATTATACAGTTCTGAGAAATGGAACTTGCATCAAGTTTGGTAGAACAACAAATTCCCACTGTCTGACTATTTCAGCACATTTAGTTACCTTTTTTTTTTCTTTCTTGCTTTAAATGAAGCCTCAGTGGCCTCCAAATGCTTCCTCTGCCTCAAACCATAACTCAGCTGAGAGCGAAAGTAATCTTTATAGTGGTGTTAAACATGCCGTAGCACATGAGGCAATTACAAGTGTCAGAAAGCAGCCGTATGTAGATCTGCAGACATTCATAATTATGATATCTGATTTGGGCTGTGTGTGGAGCTTACAGCGGGCAGCGGTGAGAGGAGAAGAGCCATATTTTAACACAGCCGAGACAGACTTCTCCCTGAAGGTACATCTGACGCGACACCAGCTGCTGCCTGATTGGGATTTATTCTTCCTGTTTTCGATTAATATGGAGATGAATACAGGTGTTCTGTGTCGTAAAATTAGTTTAGCTCACACAAATTGCAATTAGGGGCTTGGGAGGAGAGGGGAGGGAGATCCTGCATGGGGTTCTTTCACAGAAATATGAAAATGAAAGGAAAAAGATAGAAGGGGAAAATGGATGGATTTGAGAAGAGGGAGGGAGGGAGCACTGCCGTGCCCGTCTGGTCCCTTAGTGGTGCTTGGCATGGGCACCTGTTTGTTACGGTGAGGAGGCAGCCTGGCACGAGTGGTGTCACGCTAGTCGGGCATTGAGAAAAAAGCACAACAAATGAGCTTTGAAAGAAGCATCGTCTTCAATGGGAAGGAGTTCAAGGGCTTCAAGTATCAGGAAGTCATCCAAAAGGACCTTCTCTTCAGGGAGTATATATGTGTGTGTGTGTGTGTGTGTGTGTGTGTGTGTGTGTAAGGGAGAGTCTGTTTCTGTGCGCATATCAAAGATGTGTCAAGTGTTGGTATGTGTGTGTCTATACTTGTTAAATATTTTTTTATATTTAACCCTAAAATCCATGCATCAAAAATGTAGAACTTTCGAAATGAGCATATCATTATTATTTTTTTTGGTCACGGAAAAAAAAAATGGCTCAATCATTCTTATGTAGTTAAAATTAAATCATATCCAGTTCACCATATCGCCTACTGTAGGTTATGCTTAAAAAAAGGATGTCACTCCATACTGCACAATCCTAAGCCCTATATATGTGTGTTCAGGTAGTCCCTGACTTCCGAACATTTCTGTTTCTGGTTTAATCTCGAAAGTAGCTCATGTGTATTGTATTAAAAATAGACAGTGCAGTGTACCAGATAGCAATAGTTACAATTATATACAATATTTTCAGTGTATAAATGAATGTTTTAAATGTAGGTATATTGTATGTGTGCATATCTGGGGGTAGGGCCTCACTGGGTGCTTTGCAGAAAATTGCTGTCCTGTAAAGCTGTCCTGGTGGACAACACTGTTACATCTGATGTGTGAGATTAATTTCCTTAGGCGCAATTACGGGGACAGATTTATTCAAGTGGATTGCTATGTTTTACATTGTATATTTGTGTCAAAGGTGTATAAGACTCACTTTGTCGGACTTATGAACAAATCTGATTTACAAACGTGCTCCTGGAACGGAATTTGTTCATAAGTTGAGGATTACCTGTATTAAACAAACAGAAAAGCAAAAAATGCCTAAGACAAGGGCTACAGCTGAAGTGCATAAGAGGAAATCTGACAGGGCAGGATATAGCATGAACCAAAAGGAAAATAATCAATGACAGGGTGAATCATCCACAGTGTTGTTGAGTTCTTGAATGTGATTGTTGTTGATTATTTTTATATTACAGCAGCTCTGACAGCAGTACCAGCTACGTGGCAAATCACAGGTTTACACCACTCAGTCAAAACATTACAACGCAAAATATTATACACATATTAATATTATACACACACACACACACACACACACGCAGCAGCCCAAGGTACACTAGGTGTTCTGGTGTCTTTCTATCGTGGCTTGCATTGACAGTTTTCTGTGAATTGCACTGTATTGGCTTCTCTGTGAGATCTGACCAGACAGGCTGACCTTTGGCACCAGAGGCATACTGTAAATGAGCCTTGCGTGCCCATGATCCTGTCACCAGTTTACTGGCATACTGTATGACTCATAATCAATATTAATGTGCTAATGTTATGTGGTGTTAATGGTATGGCTGATTGTTGTACTCATTTAAAATGTTTATTTATTATTTCTATATTAACAACTTACACAGGGACATTTTTATCTGTTATTACCTGCCAGATAAGGAAAGCATGGAAACAGCTGCTATAGGGAAAGTGATAACAGAAATGGTTCCCAACATAATAACTAATACATATACTACTAATAGCTAAAACATGTAAAACAATGCAAATTGCTGTAACGTACAGTAAAAGGAATACACAGCAGCATTGTTAGACTGCATCACACCACCTCACTGTTAATTTGCTTTTTTCGAACATCACAAGCCTAAGTGTTTTATTATACTTACTCTTTCTCAGAGGAAGGCAGAGGAAGCCTACCGTGATCAACTCTGATGCTGAAGTTATAGACAACAAACTGAAATCTTTGACATTTTGCTGCTTTTGGATTAAATGCATATTATTCTTCCTTATGTCAATTTAGTTAGCTTCACATTTTTATTACTAATTATGCCTTTGAACCATGGCCAAATCCTATTGAGTTTTGTGAAGATGGAAAGATTCTCCTGGCTTTGGCAAACAACAGTGTGATTCATGTCAAAGGCTAGATCATTACAATGGAACTAAAATGTTACGTTATTTAGCTCATTGTTGAAAAGATTCTGCAAAATTGAGAATCTGATTATTACGTTTAAAAAGCACAATGTAAGGTTTACTGTAATTTCAGATAAATACTCTGAGGGGGTGGTTACGTAGCTACTTTACTTTTATTATGTTATTCTGTCTTTAGGGGAAAAAAAAGTGTTGCTCTGTTCATGCAGAGACATACCAGACTCTCCCCAAATCCCTGAAAAGATTTATAGGAGCTGTCGTTTTGAGCACTAAACTAATGTGAACTCTGTTCATAGGTAACACACCTAACTCCACTTACTCAGAGTCTGAGCAGCTCCTGCTATAGGCAGTAATGGAGACACTGTGGTATTAAGGCTAGACATTAATTCACTGTGTCAAGCTGTCCCGGTGGAATATTTATGATGCTAAATACATTTAATTAGCGCTTCTTGCTGGTGCAGGGAAAGTGCATTGTCAGTGAAAGGGGTCGTTCTGTTAACTTTCATAGCCCTGCCTAATTCGTTTCTGCATGGCGTTGGCGATATCTGTTCGCTTTTAGAACATTTATAACTATCGATGATTGGGACATGGGTGAAGAAAGAAGAGAAAATGAGGCAGTGTTGGGTGCAGGTTAAATACCTGGACGTGAATGTAATAGGGATTACACATGAGTACTAGTTGACATTTGCTAGTCACTGCTGTGGGGATAAGGACTGGTCAGAGTGGGGGAAAACAGTAAGGCTGATGGTGCACAGTTTAAGTATGTTGTAGATGAAGCTTTGTAGATGAAGTTTTCAGGCAAATGCACACCAGTATACTTAAATTATTTATTTATTTATTTATTTATTTATTTACTTTTAGCTTTAATAGACTGTTGATATAACTTTGCATGAACTGGATAGGTGTGCACAATAAAATAAAAAAAATAAAAAATCCATTTCTATGCACTTACTGTACGACTCATGATGGGTTGACAATAATAATGGCGAAGCACCACCATCCCATTTTATCCAGGCTTGGGACCGGCACTGCATCCAGTAGCTGGGGTTTAGGCACTGGATCGGAACAGAACCCGGGCCTTCTGCTTGGCAGGCGAGAAACCTACCATGAGCCACCAATGCTCCCCAAAACAACACTCATTCAGTACAAACTGTATTTTTTATGTATTTTTTTTTTTTTTTTACTTTTCCCAGGACATATGATACTCTTTCATAATGTAACTAAGATAAGTTATGATGTTTGTTAGGCTATGTGTATTACTTGCATTTTCAACTTATAAAATGTTCAAATTACAGTGGGTTTACCAGCAAAAGTAGTAATCTCTCCTCAGGAATTTTGCTTTTTAAAGCTAAATAAATGTTTTCAGAGTCATGATGCAGACCCAGAATGCATCACCTTGACCTCCCAGGACATTCTCTGTCCATCATTAAGCTTTAAAGAGGTCCTAACACATTATGCATACTTCCAGTTAAAAACTTTTTTTTTTTTTTTTGACAGAGCTTCGGGCTTGCAGTCATGAGTGCATTGGTTAGTATATAGTAGTAACATGAGAGACAAATTGATTATTTTGCACATACAATATATGGCAGAGATTTATTTACATTCATTATTAACAGCTAAAATGATTATATAATACAATTAGATGCATTCTTTCTTGCACAGTAAAAAATATAAATTTTCTAAATCAAACTCATAGTTTTGCCGATGTTTTGCCAACAAAGTATTCAAGCCACATTCTTATGCTTCTAGGTTACTTAAATTTTACACTCTCTCAATCGTTCTCTATGGCACTTATCCTGTACAGGACCAAGGGAGGCCTGTCCATCGCAGGGCACAAGAACAGGTAATGAACGTCATTCACATACTACCGGAAATTTTGGAATGCCAGTTTAACTTTATCTGCATGTCTTTGGACCGTGAGAGGAAACCAGGGTACATGAAAGAAGAAACTCATCAAGCATGGAGAGAACATGCAAATACACTCCACACACAGATGCGAAGGCGGGATTTAGTCCTTTGACCATAGTCAGTCAAAGTGCAAACCACTATGCAACAGTGCCATGTTAAATGTAACAGTCAGTAACAATAAAGATTCAAATGTACTGACACCTAAAAATATAATACACCATACGCATAGAAGTGTCTTGTAATGTTCTTTGTTTAATGTGCCAGGCATCATTTCCATTTGCATTATAAGTTTCATAGAAATATTTCCATAGAGACTTTAAGTACTTGGGTCCGGTCCTTCTTTTATTTATTTTTTTTTAGATTTGAGATTACCAACTATATTTGAAGTCATGTAATTAGCTGGTTGAAACCAAATCAGGTGGGTTGGAGCAGAGAAAAAACATACCACTGACTAAACAAATATCACAGAAACAGTGGTACTGTACTTTTAATTAACTGTCAAGCTTACCGCACAACTTAATAATGTTAAAATATGCAGAAGGCAATACCTGTATCTGTGGGAAAAAAATAAATAAAACAAAAAACAAAACAAAAAAAAACTACAATAGTGTTTTTAAAAAGGACTGTATCATTTTCTGAGCTGAATTTAATTTGGTTCAGTCTGAAAGTGAACATTTACACCTACAGAGTTGACTTTGATTACTTCGCTGAGACGCTGTCTCCTACAACACGTCATGTCATTCATTCTATTATGATATTGCATAGAAATTTCACACACAAAAGAAAATCAATTTTTTTCCCAGCCAAATCACAAGATAAAGCTTCCTTCACATAAAGGATCCAGTGATTGCTGGCCAAATGTCCATCACATAAACGTGAGTGAAGTTTGAATCTCCGCCTGTCCTCCCTCTTGGCAGTGAGACATCATGTGCGTCTCTGATAAACAAAACGCAACAAAAAGCGAAATAAAGACACGGTTCTATCCGCTGGCCGGTGCTCTGACATCTGCCAGAGGTGCTGAAATGGTTCAGGAGATGGCCAGAGTGTCTATCTCCCACTGAGCATGCAGACCCACGCCATTACAGCAGGGTGAGTGATGCAAAACAGCTGATAAGATCTGGGCCAGGCTTGACTGACATTACACCAAAACCTAATGTAGCTAAAGGTGTGTGTGTGTGTGTGTATGTGTGTGTGCGCACGAGGACAGCAGAAGGGTCTGACTGACACACAGATTAAGCACTCTGACAGGCCACACAATAAAGGCGTCAGAAGCAGTGACACACTGGACGGAGAGAGAGAGGGATGAATTGTCACTCTGTCACACATGATGCGTCTCCTCTTCCCTGATGGCCTTCAGCACACCGTGGGAAAAAATAGGACTGATGCTTTTCTTTGGGAATGCACTTATTTTGTTTCGGGAGGATTTGGACACTTTTGATTGGACCTGCGACTGCTTGTACTTTAGTATGACAAACTAGACTGCTAAACTATACATAATAAATGGTGCAGCTGGTGAACACTAGTCTTTGTACTGGTGATGTGCAGATGATCCAGCAGAAATAAATGTATTTATTAGCAGAAATTAATATATTTATTAGCAGAAATTAATGTATTTGTTCCCCTTTGTCAATGCCACAAGGATTGTGTGACTTCAGTGGTCTCTTTTGTGTCCTTGAGAAAAGATCCACAAGGGTTGGTATTAGACACTATCAAATTTTAAACAGGAAATGAATTTATTTTTAAACCATATTTTGAATATGTTCTATAAAGGGACTGTATTATAGTTGTTGTTACATTTTTATGATCATCTTTAAGAAAAGAAATGTGACTCTACATCTTTTGTTTATTTTATAACTTTTGTCTATTTATAGCTGTCTGTGGAGTTTTGCTAAAAAAAATTTATTCATTAGTTTTTTTTTTTAATATATGTAGTTTTTTAGGAAAAACATCACTTTGAAATGTCTTTAAAGAAAAAAAATATAATTATTGAATATAATAGTCTGTCATTTCAATATATATGTTTCCCCCTTTAATTTTAACCAGAATAATGCTACAAAGGTGGGAATACAGTAGGAAACTTTGTATGTGATGAAATACATAATTTCAAAATCAAATATATATATATATATATACAACAGTAAAAAAAAAAATTAAGCTTATCAGAACATTTTTGCCAATACAATGAGTAACGCAAATTTAATTGCTTAATGCAATCAACAAAATTCCAGAAAATCATCTCAGTCCATTTCATCCTTTTCCATCTCTCTCTCTCTCTCTCTCTCTCTCTCTCTCTTTCTCTCTCTCATATGCACTCAGCTGGTTAGTATACAGCAAGCTACCAAAAGATGGCAATGTTGGAGTGCTGAATTCCAACACCACCTCTCTCTTGTCTTTTTCTCTTGCTTTTCCTCTTTCGTTCCTTCTCTCCTTCTCTCAGGCTGACCCTGGATGGAGCGACCTGCCATCCTCCTGTTCTTTTCTCCATCCCTGCATTCTGCCCTGCGTTTCTTCTACAAACCTGCCAAGTTATTCGAGTTTCGAACTCCAGCTGTTTCACAAAAGTCGGTGTGACCAGGTTGAGGGTCAGCCAGGGTTTTTTTGGGGAGGTAAAATGTAAAGTAAAAAAAAAATTAAAGCAGAGAAAGAAATAGACATATAATTGATATACCACCCCAATGGTTTTCAACTAGAAATAAACGAAATTTAAGTTGTTGTGGTTGTTTTTAAAATTCTGGTTGAACCTCAAGTTGTCATGGTTCTTTTTTAATTTTCCTTGATTTGAACCTGATCTTATTCAAATTTATATGATGCAAGCTATAAGCAAAAAATAAGAATAAGAATAAGAATAAAAAAGAATAAGAATGCCAGCTCCCCCCACTGAACCACAACCAGATATAGAATATGCACACTAATTAAATCTTGAAGTTCTTATGCATTTATAAGAAAGAGACCATGATAATTTTTTTTAAACTTTGCTCTTTAAATCTATTTTCTCTTGCTTGCTGTTTCTTATCTGAACTATAAGTTCACATTTTTCTACAATTTGCATTTGCACGAGTACCGAACAGATACCAAGAGAAACAACAGCGATGCCTCAGAGTCCTCCGAAATGTTTGACTTAAGTTCCTTGTCTTCTCTCCTCGCTTATTCGTGACGTGTAATTACTGACGATAGGAAGACATTACCATGCATTTTTACTGCATCCAAATGGACACACAGCAGGATAGCAATTCAGCTGCTATTACCACACTGAACTCCTCCAAAATACGTCCCTCTTAATGGGTTATAGAGCTGCATCCTGCAGGGAAAGGGTTAAACGAACAGGGTCCATCTGCGATAAATTGCCACTCTCTGCTAAATTGCATCCTTCTGAGCATCTTCAGAGAGGTGATGTGGTGAGAAAAGAAAGTGCCTGAAAAGTGGGAAGATGTCACGTTTTTATTAATTGTCATCAAGTGCTCAGCTTAAGAAAGCTGTAAAGATTACCAGGAAGCTTCAAGTTGGATTGCTACGGTGTGTGTGTGTGTGTGTGTGTATGTGTAAAGCCACAGCATCACTCTCTCACATATTCACCCTATAGCTGCTTCACCTGGTGGTAGTGTGTGTGTCACACGTGGCTTATTGCCTGTGAGCAGTTAACACCAGGAGCTCTCTGTTCAGGATGTTCCTGTGCTCATGTGTGTGTCACACAGCTGTGGTGCTGAATGTTGATTGGCTCACATGTGAATGTGTTTTGTACATCTTGATACTTCTTTCGTTGTACAATCATACCTGTGTGTGTGTGTGTGTGTGTGTGTGTGTGTGTGTGTGTGTGTGTGTGTGTGTGTGTGTGTGTGTGTGTG
>JAQQZT010000036.1:25728681-25738681 GCA_030068275.1 Clarias platycephalus | reverse complement strand
TTTGATAAACAGGATCTCTAAAGTTTAAGTAAAACCCAAAAGAGACAGAGCTTCACCAAGTGTATCAACAATGAGCAGATCTGAGAAGAAACCATCACTTTGTCACGGGAAAAATAAATCAGCTTTGTGGAGCTGACTGTATCACTGATGTAGGAATGTCACCGATATCACCCAAATGAGGATGGGTTCCCCCGAACCCAAGACTGTTTCCTGCAACCATTTCAGGGAGATTTTACTTTCCACCATTGTCCTCGGCTTGCTCATCAGGGACAATATGATAATTATGGTTTGTACATATTTTCTCACACTTTTCAAACTCATTTCTATATTTTTTTGATTGCTTTTTGATTTTTTTTGAATGACTATTGACATGATGGATATGAATAAAACTATATGAATAAAACTGAATTGAATTGAATGTGAAAAGACTGTTATGATGAAAAAAATAATCCCAGATACCAAGGACCGTGGCTACAAAGTCATGTGACATGATCTCAATTATTCATTTTTAGTAAATCTAGAGCCATCATGGCATCAATAGGCAATTCACAGTCAACAACATTCCATTATGAATTTGAACCATCAGAGAAAACTGTGGTTAACGCTGTCACCTTCCACCTCCAGGGTCCGGGTTCGATTCCCAGCCAGGCTCATTTCCCGTTTCGGTGTGCATGGGGTTTGTGTATTCTTCCTATGCTTTTTGGGTTTCCTCCGGGTGCTCTGGTTTTCTCCCACAGTCCAAAAACCTGCAGGTTAGACTAATGGGTGTTCCCAAATTGCTCGTAGTGTATGAATGAGTGTGTGAGTGTGTCTTTGTGTGCCCTGAAATGGATTGGCACCCTGTCCATGGTGTACCCTGCCTTGTTCCCTAAGTTTTGTGGGATAGGCTTTAGGCCCACGAGACAATGAATGCAGGATAAAGCAGTATAGACGATGAGTTACTTATGCAGTGGCACGGTGGCGTTTTGGTTAACACTGTTGCCTTGCACCTCCAATTTAAAGGATTAGATTCTTGCCTCAGGTCTGTATGCATGGAGTTTGCATGTTCTCCCCCTGCTTGGTGGTTTCCTCTGGGAACTCTGATTTCCTCCCACAGGCCAACTAATTGGTGTTCCCAAATTGCCTTTATTGTATCTGTGTGTGTGTGTGGTGTGTGTGAGAGTGCAATCTGTGATGGATCGGCACCCTTTCCAGCATGCACCATGGCTCATGCCCAAAGTCTCCTGGGATAGGCTCCTAGTCCCCCATGACCCTGTATCAGGATATAAAGATGAATGAATGAATGAATGAACTAGTTACTCGTTCACTTTCATTAAATCCTGATAGCACTAAGAATGAGGCAGGAATACGCCCATGATGGGATGCTAGTTCATTGCAGGAAACAGAAAAGCTGTTTGCTACAAAGCCACAGCTAATTGGATGTTTTTCAAATAAAATAAAAGTTTAAAGAAGATGCTTTTTGGAGATTTTTGTGATGCTTTTTGCATAAATAACCCTAAATCTGAACAAAGGATCTACTGAAACTTATTGTTTCACAGGGAAGAATTTGTGGATAGGCAGTCTAAGAAGTCAGTGTAGACGTAGGGTATAAGCACAGCCTTCAGGATAGCTTCAAAACCTAGATTTTTAGATTTTTTTTTAAAATCTAGAGTGAATTTTTAAATTTGTTTGTAAGGATTCAAATTTCTATCGTAAATAATTTTCTTAATGCTTTTTAAAGTTTGCTGAATGAGATTAATTCATTTTTATTAACCACTTTATCCTGCTCAGGGTCACAAGAGATCCAATGCTGCAACACAGGGCATAATGAAGGAATCCAACCCAGATGACCTGCTGATGCGTACACATATTAATTCACACCTTCATGGGCAATTTATGGTCACAAATGCGCCTAGTGAAATGTTGGAGAAAACCCAAGAAACCCAAAAGAAACCCACATACAGTATCGAGCTCCACTCAGACTAGAAGCCAAAAGAAGATGCACCACCAGGACCTGCTGACCAACAGGTGAGTTATGGTTAATCTTTGAGAAACTTCAGGCATCATGTAAGGAGGTCTTCTTTTTTGTCAAGGTCAAGATATTACAATATGTGTAGGAAAGACCTTCTGATGTATATTTAAATAGATACCCATAATTATATCATTACATATGCTCTGGCTGTATGAGTATTCAGTAAAATCTTGCACTTTAGTGGCCACATTCAAATACAGTCCTGGTATGGGTCCTCACGGATTTGACTGCTAATACCAGGACTACATCCCCAGCACTCCCACCAATACACCAGGGATAAGAAGGATTTCTGTTTCTGTGCGATGTTCTTTCTCTTTCTCTCCTCTTTCCACTTTCTCCCTAAGCGGCAAGGACAGTCTCGTATGTGTGTGTGAGTGTGTTGGCCCCTCGGTGAGGGTGGAGGTGTGTCAGTTCTCTGTGCCGCTCCGGCTTCATTAATCATCAACGGCAGGCTTAGTGGTGACCCCCCTCCACCACCCCTCCGTACCCCCTTCTTTTCCCCTCCTCCTCCGTCTCTTTTCCTCCTCCTCCTCCTCCTCGTCCTCAGTCCCCTGGATTACCCCGGTCTGCTGCTGAAATGTCAGCCCAAATCTGAGTCTTGATGCAGATAATCATTTCAATAATATTTCTCCATTTGTGGCCCCTGTGCCAGGGGAATAGTGCTTGCTCCTCTGTCAGGTAGCGGCAGGCTGCAGTTGCTGAAGGGGAGGGTGGGGAGTGAAGCTTGACTCAGAGCCAGATGGCTTAGTCCTGCTCTCAGCATATGTTCAACAAGCTCATGTGCTAACACGGTTTTTATTAATTTGAGCGTGAGAGAGATGCATATAGTATATTTACCTTACTCACTCTACCACCGCCGCCACCACCACCACCACCACCTCTTCCTCTTCCTCTAATCCCTCCCCCTAAGAGCCTGTAGGTAAGGGAGTGTGCCAGGGAGGATGAGAGCCAGTGGGAATCAATACGGCTGGAGTGGGCTTAAGTCGCTTTATATGATGCTTATTACAAATGTCAAGTCATCCGGCGTGTGCGCGAGAGTAGCGGAGTGGAGTTTGATTTGAAAATCAACACACCTGGTTTATATGGATGATTATTAAACGTGAACTAATGGCTCCCAGCAGGCTTCTGCATCCAGATTTGAATATTAAATATTCGCTGCCTGGGTGATTATTACCCAGTGAGCTAAATTGGCATTTATTAAGCCAGGGAAAAAAAAGTGCTACGATCTTTTATACATCTGGAGGTAAATATTGTTACTTTATTTACTGGCTGGATGTGGATAAAGTAGTGCGGAATTTAATTTCCTCCTTTTAAGTCATCGCCTCTATTTTACGTGTTCATCATCATCATCATCATCATCATCATTGCCGTCATCATCTTCTTCTTCTTCTTCTTCTTCCTGTGACTTATGCTCTTCAGAGAGGGTGGGAGAAGGAGGCGGTAAAATGTCAATAGAGATAGCGAGTGAGAGAGGGAAAGCTTGGCTAATTAGCACCCATTTAGATTTTATGATAGCTAGGAGATGGGCTGCACTGACAGAGAGCAGTCTAGTTACATATTGTTGCAGCCTGAGGGAACCGTAGGAAAATGCAGATTTATTGGACCTATCATACCAGCATATTTCATTCGCCATTATGAGGTGCCGTGCCCGATGATGCCCAGTTATTTATTGCAGATGAAATTGGGATGAGCTATGAAGAGCACGGAGGTGTCTGATCCAGTTCATATTAACTGTTTAAGATACGCGTGAAACCGATTCTAGGCCATAATTAGACACCTGTTTATTTATTGATTGGACATACATTTGATTTGTACTTTAGATCTGGTTGTTTTAGCTTAATTTTATTTAGAGCCTGCAATATTCATCCTGTATGATATTAAATATTAGCTATATGACTTTTTCTATACAATAAACAAATTTTTAGTTTTAATATGTTTAATGTAATAAACGAGGCAATCTGAAGTAACCTTATGCATCCATACATGGATGGTTTACATTTTTCTTTAGTAATAATACTATTATATGTTTATCAGGAATATGAATTTAAGGGTTTCATTTGGATATGGTTAATCCTACTGAATTTGGATTTTATTTAATAATTTTTATTTTATTTTATTTTATTTACTCTCTACTGCTTTATAAAGACATTCCCATATTCTCTCTCTCTCTCTCTCTCTCTCTCTCTCTGCGTCCATCAATCCATCCAATTAAAAACTTTTTTGACATAGTTAATATTAAACTCATCTCAGATCTGACTAAGAAAATTATACATTTTAATTATATTAATTATATTATTTAATTATATTTAATTATAATTATATTTAATTTTTAATTATACATAAAAAAAAATAAAAAGAGCGTAATAGACACTATGCAATATCTGTATATATGAAAATTCATATATACTGCTTCTGCAGTCTCCCTAAGTTAAGGCAAGTTAAGTGATAGTCATACCCAATATCCATCCTGTGTCCGGCATCACACACTTCCATGCTATGGATTCAAATATGTCAGTGAATCAGTGTGAATTTAGACTTCCAGGCGAATATACAGTATACGGATGATCAGATATTCAGTATCAGATTTGATCTTTCCTTTTCATAAACATCTATATTACATGCTATGTAACTCCTGTATGATGCAAACATATTTTCTGTTAAGAAAGAAAAAGAAAGTTTGTTTAACAACTGATCTAAAATGGCTTATATGGATGAGCTGTGCTTATTCTTCCACTACTTACTCTAGAATAAAAGACATGAGCAGAAGACCTAACTGGTGTTTTATATTTTTCTGTTCTTGTCATTTTCCCTCGAAAACACACTCCTGTGTTCTGCTCATGTGTGTTTGGTAATGTTTGTTTACTACATCCCTTAAACCCTTGGATGTTGGTATTTATCCTATTTACACATCAATATTACCCGGCCATAAGGACCAAAGGAGTGGCATTTAGGTGCTTGTACGTGCTGGTATTAAAAATGTACTCGGAGTGTGTGGGGAGTGTGTTAGGGGAATAGCCGGAGCTCTGGGCTCCTATTACCCAGAATAAAAGTGTCAGCCACCTTAATTACATTCATGCCTAACCTGCGTTGCTTTTACTGCCTACTCTATTGCAGTGGCAGCACTGGGAAACTTTCCATCACGCTGTGTAAAAAAAAAAAAAAAGTGTATATCAGAGTGGCGGTGTGAATACAGCAAGAGCCAAGACCGCTTTCTTTCAAGAGGTTTCATTATCAGGATTCTGATTGACTTTTTATTGGATTTTTTTTTTCTGGACATATTCGTGTAATAAAGATTTGTTTCTTGTTCTTTTTTTTTTTTTTTTTTTAAACAAGAACATTATGAGTACAATTCTTTTTTTATTAATTTTATCACAGCCAAAAGTACTGACATATTAAAAAAAAAAAAAAAAAAACTCATGTTATATATATACTGTACATGTTGATACATATCACTTTTGTTAGTCGCTCTGGATAAGACTGTCAATGTAAATGTAAGGTTATTTATTTAGTTTATTTTTTCAGCGGCTTAACAACAAAATTGCTAGAAAATCAGGAATATCACCAAGATGTTCGGTTATATAACATGTTACACAATACATCAATTGCTTTTGGGAGTTTATTATGGCGTATGTGTTTTTAGGATGTTTGCTGATTTACAGTATATGTGTTGCATCATTTTGTCCCATGTCTGGTATTTTTTGTGTAATATAATTTTATTTTATTATACATATCATAAAAATGCATGATTATAAGGTACATACGTATCTTCCCTAATCTACTCTTTAATCAGTGTACTACATTGTATTTGCATTTTACAGTAATGAAATACAGAACTTATCTGTATCTGTGTATAAGGGAATGTTTTCACATAATTTGCTTTCCATCACCAACTGTTGGTTCAACATGTTTGGATTGAATAAAGCGTTTTAGCCTGCATTAAAGTAGAATTAACGGTCACAATCCTGAAAAGTTTTTAAGACACACTGCAGGCTACAGCAATGGTCTCACGGGGCATTTGAATCCCTAAAGTGTGTATGTCTCAGAGCGTCCATGCATCATCTTACATTTGTTCTACAACTCATGTCAATTTAAATCCATAAAAAAAAAAAATCCCACACTTTGTTGTCTTTCATTGCACTATAAACCCAAAAATCATAATGTAATCTATAATACTGTCACGATTGTCCAATCTACATTTCTCCAGAGTGTTTGTGTGATAAGGGCAATCGGATTAAATGTAAATATGCAGACTACACACTGTTTCACCAGCTTATGTCAGGATTTAAGACGTCTGGGTGGTAAATACAGTACAGCAGTTGTAACATCAGGAGTCACCATTTTTCACTTTCCTCTGAGGCCGTTGTATCTGTGCGTGAGTTTTCTTTTGATTGAGATAAAACATTTTTAAAAAAAAATAATTATCTGTTCTGTTTTTGGAAAAAATGTGAAATGTATGAAAATCATACATTTTCATATATTTCTTATATCCATCATGTTTCTTCATCATTATTAAGAATCTAGTCATTTATTCACTTATTATTGTATCCATTTCCGGGAAAATCCATCAGGGCCTCACGCTGTGCCCTGAGATCATCCTGAGATGTCGGGATTTGCTAGGATTTTGCTTTATTACAGCAAACAGGCCTGGGAAAAAACACGATTTTAGAGATGAACAGAAGACAAAACAGGTTCTTTTTCCTAATGTCAGAAAATACTATGAACAGCAATACAGCGCATTGAAATGGCAGAATATTTGACATTCACATAATCCTTTGTTCCACTTTTGCGTCATCGCGATTGGTGATTGTTGTTGACAAATTTTAGATTAATATTAGCCAGCATTTTATAAATCTTTGAATTTATAAATGTTTACGTCTTGACTGATATCTGCTTGTTGGAAGCCAACAAAATGAATATTGCATTTATGATATACAATATAAAAGAAAATTGTGTAAATTTTGTTTATCGAATCAATTCTCTTCGTTTTACTCCTTGCATCATGCACATACAAAATTATAAGTTATGCACACACACACACACACACACACACACTAAAAAAAACCTTAAATGTGTCCTCTCATCACTGCTTGAGTTACTGAGTTGGTTTGAATGCAGTACCTCCTCATCCATTATGTTTAAAGTGATGCTGTCTCTGAGGAAAGGGTGGAGCAGGAAGAGGGTCAGCATCCACTCCCCTCTCCCACACAGTCTCCTCAGGATGGATGCTTTAACTGAGGACCATCTTGACCTATGGAGCAATCAGGGTGCCGCTGATGCAGTCCTGTTTATTCCTGGATATGGATCAGTGCTCGGAATATGTCTACATCCTCTCAGCCAATTTCACACAGTGGAGGAGAGCGTGGGTGGCACAAAAAAAGCCATCCCTCACTCTGGTTCTGCTCATCTCCTCCCCGATGACACGCACACACACATACGCTCACGCATGGAATACAGGGTCCAGTGGCGTAACGACACGAATCTATCGTCTGTTAGTTGAAGAGAGGAGGAACTACAGACTCAGTCACTCAGGAAATCTTTGATTTTTCCATTTCTAGGCTGGTCGGAGAGGTTAGGATCGCATGCCGTCTTGACCTTCATCTGGATTTTTTTTTTTTTTAGAAGTTGTACGAAAATCTTCGGCTGTTTTTTTTTCTTTTCTTTTCTTTTTGTTTTTCCCTTCTCAATGCTCCTGACTGGACTGCATAACCAGGATGAACACGTGTTTATGAAGCCCCCATGTGTGATCATGTCAGACCCTGAACCGTGCTAAAAATAACGGATTTTTCCTGAGAGTGAAGGCAAATGCACTCATGTGAAATATCCATACAGTAATTAATTTGTTTTAATAGCTTTGATCATGACAACCACGTTTGCCATAAACACTATTTATGACGGGCATTATGCTTTTTCTCCGTGCGTACCCTTGATATTCCTGCGACCAGCCGTCTCCTGCAGATAAATGCTACAGACTTTTGCTGCTCTAATTAGAAAAAAAGGATGGAACCGAGCAGTTCTCTGCTCTCGGTTTCCCTACGTTGTGTCCTCCCTCAGTCAAGCGCTGCAATCAAACATCACTTACCGATCTCACGCTTCAAGCAGGAGCCGCTCCTGACGCAAGAATAACTTACAACTTCATGCCCAATTGATCAAATTGCCCCATGTCTGCTTTTCCTTTCTTTCTTGCTTTGTGTAATAGTCAGTTTTTCCCCTGCAGTTAATTAACGTTCATGGTTTTAATTAAAGTTATAGACCATGGAAACCTCACACCACTTTCTTATCTTAGACAAACTCCCACCAACCAGTGTGTTGCTCTCCGTCAGTACTTCCTGAACACAATGGTAGATTTCCTCATCAGGCCTAAGGGTTAAGCCAATTACAGGATGTTAATATGGGCTATAGGCTGACCTTCTCCTGGTGTTCATAGGTGTAACCCACTCATAAACTCCCAGCATGCTCCACGTCTCAGATGGCACGCTAGCATCTCCTTTCAGTCGAGGGAACTTTATAAGGAGTGATATGAAAGCAACGGGGGCCACAGGGACACTGCTCAGGAGCGTCTCATGCTCTTCAGAGAGGAGCAGTGCTATGTTTGCTTTGATTCTTTTCAGGCCACCGCTACAGCACAAGGGTCGGAGATTGCATGCCGTCACTCCTTTGTCAGTAATCACTCCCTAGATCTTACACACACACATACACACACTTCTTCTTGTTATGAGGTTATAACTGCTTGATTCCAACTGCAGGACACAAGTTCAAGGTCCAGCGTATGTGAAGCTTTATGTCATGGACTGGCCTTTAAAAAAATCAAATCAAGGCTTGGTTCTCTGAACATATGTTTTGAAGCTTAGTATTTTTTTATATATAGCCTCAACTCTCACCCCCGGTCTGTGTGCATGGAGTTTGCATGTTTTCTCTGTGCTTGTCACATGCTCTGGTTTCCTCTTATAGCCAAAAGACAAGCAGCAAAGCCTGAATATTATGGGTGTGAGTGTGTGTACTTATCCTGTAAATACATTTATACTGCATGTACACTGTTCAGCCATAACACTGACACCACATAAGCTTAACACAGTAATATTGATTATCAATTATATAACAAAGTCATGGTCAACCAAGGCTCATTTATGTACTGTATGTGGAGATCAAGGGCCAGCTTGTCCGGTCCGATCACGCAGAAAAAACAATACAGGACAACTTAACAAAAAAAAAAAAAAGTCACAATCGAACACCCAGTGCACCACAGCCCTCCATGCACTGCACAAATAGTTTAAGGTTACCACCTGGCTTGCGAATTCCCCAGATCCCCAAATAAAATTCGTAGCACGGAGCCACTATGCCAAAACTCACAGCACTCAAATGACCTGCTACCAGACACCACAGCACATCCCCAGTCTTGACCCAATGTTATGGGTGACTGGTGTATACAGTATACAGTACAGTATATGTCTGTACATATATATATGTAGCCAACATTAATAGGTGTATTAATCGTTTATTATTTCCTTAATGGCGGCTGTCAACAGGTAGGATATATTATGTGGCAAGTGAGCTGTCAAGGACAACTCTTAATGGCTAGCAAAGTATCTCCAAAATGGCAGGTCTTGTGGAGTGTTTCAGCTATGCAGTGGGTAACACCTAACAAATGTATTTCAAGGAAGGACAGCCAGTGAACTGGCAACAGAGCTGATTGTTGTGCATGAGGAATGAAGGCTTGCTTGTCTGGTCCAATCCTACAGCAACAATCCTGTGTAGAGTGGATGTGCTGCAGCAGCACTCCAGTAATGCTGCCCATGCTGGCCCATGTCTACTGACAAAAGCTCTTACAATGGACACATGAGCAGCAGAAATGGACCATGGAGCAATGGAAAAAGGTGGTCTGATGAATAAGGTTTTTTTTTTTTTTTACATCATGTGGATGACTGTGTGTGTGTGTGTGTGTGTGTGTGTGTGTGTGTGTGTGTGTGTGTGTGTGTGTGTGTGTGTGTGTGT
>JAQQZT010000036.1:25689361-25723437 GCA_030068275.1 Clarias platycephalus | reverse complement strand
CTCCCCCCCTGAGAGAGCTCGGCCAATCAGCTCTCTCTGTGCCTCCGGCTGTGAGAGGAAAACAGCATCACCCGGGGATCAAACCAGCGATCTCCGGATGATAGGGCGAGCGCTTTACCACCGCGCCACTCGGAGGCTACATGATACTATTTAATGCATGATAACATATATGAGGTCTATATATTAAATATTGCATTATTACGTATGGTACGCATATATCATACACTAGTACCTAGAGCATAACTGCAGTATGTGATTCTTGCATGTTGCATTGTTACTTAAAGTCAGAAGTTTACACACACTTAGCTGATCATTTCACTTATAGTTCACTATATTACACTCCACTTATATATTCAAGTTCACTGTGCTGTTAAACAGCTGAGATTCCTTTAAAATGATGTCATGGCTTTAGAAGCTTCTCATTGGCTAATAGTAACTGGAGGTGTACCTGTGGGTGTAGTTTAAGGCCTACCGTCAAACCCAGTGCCTCTCACTTTAACATCATGGGAAAATCTAAAGAAATCATGGTTCATCCTTGGAAACATTTGGTTCAATGCTTCATCCTTGGAAACAATTTCCAAATGCCTGAACCTCCCAAGTTTAACTTTATCCCAAGTTTAGCATGATGTTGTGTATTCTGGTGCTTTGCTCCTAGTGCTCTTCTACACAACAAGAGGGAAGATGAATATTGAAGCAACATCTCAAGACATCAGACAGGAAGATCAATCTTGGATGCAATATGGGTCTAACAAATGATCAATCACACCACGTATACTCTTAAGGTTCCCAAATGTGTGTGTGTGTGTGTGTGTGTGTGAGTGAGGAGGCCTGCACCAGTTACACCAGAAGGTAAGGGCTAAAAATGAAAGCAGATTGTTCTACGAAATTTATGGAAGGTGACACAAAACACTGAACCCACGGCGAACGATGTAAAGGAAATGCGAACAAATACTGCGCGTGTGTATGTTTGTCATGCACATTTTTAAATGTTCAGAATTATATATGCCGTTGTTAGCATAAGTGTTAGCTTTAGCATTATCACTGCCGGTGCTGCCGTTTTCTCTCACCGCTGAGGGAGAAGTCCACGCTGGAGGCGCCGAAGATGACGCTCTCTTTAGAGTACACGGCCACTTCACGGTCGGCCCTCAGGTCATACAGACGCACCTGAAACACAGCGGGACATGCGTCGGAACACACACACACACACACACACACACACACACACACACACACACACACACACACACACACACACACACACTGCATTTAAGCACAATCTGATTTTCCTTCAATCATATAAACTGTCTATACACAAACTATTTGACTTGAAATCTAATCAGGTTCTCTCTCTCTCTCTCTCTCTCTCTCTCTCTCTCTCTCTCTCTCTCTCTCTCTCACACACACACACACACACACACATTAGTAAACATTGGCATTAGGATTAAATGAACCTGGTGTACAAAGGCAACTCCACAATGATGTCACACACTCTTGGCCGTCATAAACGACCGATATCACACTTACACGTAGATACACACACAAACACACATCATCGTGGCGTGTCAATAAATCTGGTCTGCCTCTCAGTAGTGCGTCTCTCTCGATTTCCTCCCCCTTTGCACTTTAAACAGAAAATAATTGCAATGCAAGGAGTTTTACGTTTCTCTTTCTAATTTTAAGGGTCAACAGCATTTTAATACCATTTTAAACACACAAGCCAATGTTTTTTTATGGCACATGTACAAGTGGCTTTTGATAGCCAAACCAGCCAAGCATGGTTAAAGAGAGGCTCAGGCAGCTGCTGCCGAGCGCCACTTAATTTAGTCTCCTGACCCAGGCTCACCTGGTCCCGCATGGAATTCATAATGCAAGTCAAGTGTGAAGAAAAATGATATACAGTGTATTTATCCTAAATATTTATGCAGGACCCGACTAAAAGAGAGCCTCGCCTTCTAATAAAACGGACAACATTGCCTTGTAACTCGGGCGGCGGGATGCTGGAGGCCATGGTGCCCTGGGGCATTGTTCCCAGTTACATTATCATTTTCATATTTTCATCACAGGTACTGGATTACTCAGGCTGCCCCCCCACATTTTTTTTTTTTTTTGATTGACTCGATGTTCATTCATTTTCAGCTTCATAGATCTGAGTGATGAAAATAAAAATGGTGGTTAAACACTTCATGATAGACAATTTCTAAGAATTCTATCAAAGTCATTCAAGTCCACCATAATTGTCGACCTGGAATTGTTACCCTTTTTCTTTCGGCACTTTCCTTTCTTTTATTGATTCAGCTTTTACTCAGGAATTGTTAAAGTTTTTCTTTTTTTGTCCCTTTTTTCTCCTTCCTCTCTGAATCATGTATATTTGATTGGCATGTTTTTTTTCTTGCTTTTTTCTATTTTTTGTTTGAGGGTGAATGTGAAAATCTTTAAGAATAGTGATATAACAAATCATCAAATTTTTTCCCCTTAAACTTTTCATTTGGGAGGTTTTAGTTTTCCTTGCTTTCTGACTTCACTTATTACCTTCAGTCCCCTGTTTTCCAAAACTATTGAGATAAAAGTAAAGATCAAAGTTTTAAATGATGTTTAATGATTTTTTTGTGCACAGGGAGAACTCTAATACATGGCAGATGTTGTTTTAATACTTTTTGGTCACCGCTGTACATTACTTTACATCTTCTCCCATGTTAAATAATGTTGAATGTTTGATTTTTACAAATTTGTTACAATCATTTAGTTTGACATAATTTTTTTTATTTCCTTTAAATAGTGTGGTGTGGCTTGAGATTAATTGATATTATTGCTAATTTAAAGTTTTAGCTTTATAGATCTATAAATCTCTAATGTAGGTATAAATTATATGGTTAAACATTTGGTTGTCATTTGGTTGAGAAATTGTCTTTTCCTTCGTATTAATTTTGGTCAAGGATGTTGTAAATGGTGGTGTTATTATTTTTTTTTTTTTAGTAATTTGATATTTATAATTTTTTTCAAATTCACAAAGCAGAGTGATAAAGGCGTAAATACTTGTGCTATCATTTGATGCTCACTTTGTTTGAACATGACGAAAGAATTTTGCTCAAACTTTTTTTTTATTATTTAAGGGATAAAAACTGGCATTAAGCGTTTAATCAGCATTACCATCACAACCCCCACCCGCCCACTCACCTCTGTAAAACTAACGAGTGGTGAATTCAATTTTGTCATTTTACCAGAACGCACAAAGAAGATTGCATTAAACAGCTCCTAATCTGATTCATTAGAGCTAATTTGCTTTGACAGACGCTGGAGGGAACGAGGAAACCGGTGCGTCTGTAATTCGCCATCATAAAGTGATCAGACCCTGAAGACCGGCGTGTGTCATTCACCACCTCAGGGAAAGCATGTAGAAGGATATTGATTTAGCTTTTAATTTAATCACAATGATTTGTCAGATTTGTCCTGGAATAAGGAGACTCTGGTCATCTTGGAGTCAGCGTAGAGATCCGAGAATTGGGATTTAATTAGACATTTTTTTCTAATTAGGCGGAAGAACGCTGCAGAACCGTGGGCTGTGTTGAGCTCAGATTAGCTCAGTCCTTTTGAACACACTCCGTAGCGGAGGGGAAGTGTGTGTAGAGTCTACCTTATTAAAGAGAGAGCGAGGGAGAGAGACGGAGTGATAACAGGGTAGCTGCTCTGGTCATTAGGTCTTCTCTTATTGAATTCCAGCAGCCAAATAGACCAAATGAAGCTAAATAAAGCTGTACATGAGCTGCAGAGGGTGTCTAATACTCCTCATTAATATTCTCCCAACCCCCTTTTAGTGCACCTCTCTCTCTCTCTCTCTCTCTCTCTCTTTCCTCATTCCACCCCCACCTTCTCACTTTCCTTCCTTCTTTCTGGCCATCATCTCTCCGTGTCCATCTTCCAGACTGGTTCTACCCCCTCCATCTCCCTTTCAGTGTGCCCTAATGGTGTGTGTGTGTGTGTGTGTGTGTAAGACACCAGACACATCTGGTGGCAGTGTCTTTCTCACCGTGCTGCTCGCTAATGAGATCCTCCCCATTTAATTAATACCATAAGAATTTTAATTCTGACTGAATCAATTTAATGTGATGTGATTTTGTCAGCTCTATTCCCTGAGTGTGTGTGTGTGTGTGTGAGAGAGAGAGAGAGAGAGAGAGAGAGAGAGAGAGAGAGAGAGAGTGAGAGAGAGAAATAGAGAGAGAGAGCAAGGTTGGTGCTTATTACATACATCATTTCATGGGGGCCTGCATTCCCTGCTGACTTAAACAAATTCTAATTAAGACTAATTAAAGCATCATTTATGAAAACGCTTGTGATAGTTATGCAAACATTCTGGGTGGGTATGCTTTGCATGATAATTAGCCCTTGGTTTAAATTAAGACCTGTTTCTTAGAAATTCCCCCCTCGCGAAAGCTTTATTCGGGTCCTGCCAATAAAACCAGTGGCGTGTATGGCCTGGACTTTCAGGCGCTCATTTCTTTGCAAGATTCTTTCTTTTCTTTTTTCTTTTTCCCCCTTGTTTTTACACTTCATTGGTCAGTTAGTGTAAACAGGGCTGGGATCTGACTGGAATGTGTTTTGGGTTTAAAGGTCAGATCTTCAGTCTTCATAAGCAGAGATGCAGTGGAACGCCTGACGCCATTGGATGTGTAAGCCGTGTGTGGTAAGGAAGAATTAACTGCGTTAACACACCTGTGCAGCTAGTTTATATCTAGTCATTTGTATTTTTGTCAATGAAGGATTTTTTTGGTACAATATGATGTATTCCTTAAATAAGCTACTGTAAGAAGGGGATACATACTGATTATTATAAAAATGACAACCTAATAACATTCGGATTCCAAGTGCTTGGTTCCCAAATTAGAAGAAGAAGAAGAAAAAGCACAAAAATTACAGCAACAACAGCATAAAAAAGTAACAAACAAACAAACAAACAAACAAACAAACAAACAAACAAACAACAGCAGCAGCAAAAACAATATTAGGGTTTATAGTGATGGGTTCCTTAATTAAAGAAGCAATGAAGAAATGAAGAAGAAGAAGAGGAAAAACAACAACAACAACAACAACAACAACAACAACAACAAAAGTGATTGGTTTCCTAATTATAAAAGAAGAAGAATGTAAAAAAGTAGAAGAACAAAAAAGAGAAAGAAGAAGAGGAAAGACAACAACTAAATTAGAGTTCCAAGTGCTTGGTTTGCAAAAGAAGGTGAAGAAGAAGAAGAAGAAGAAGAAAAAGGAAGAACACAAAAAGAGGAGGAAGAAGAAAAAAGACAACAACAACAACATTAGCGCTTACTCACGCATCATCTATACCGCTTTATCCTGTATTCAGGGTCGCGGGTGGCCTGGAGCCTATCCGAGTAGATTTAGGGCACGAGGCAGGGTACACCCTGGACAGGCTGCCAATCCATCGCAGGGCACACACACACATACACACTCACACAATCATTCACACACTACGAGCAATTTGGGAACTCCAATTAGCCTAATCTGCAGGTCTTTGAACGGTGGGAGGAAACCGGAGTATCCAGCGCAAACTCCATGCACACAGGGACGGGAAACAAACCCAGACCCTGGTTCCAAGTGCTTGGTTCCCTAAATATAGAAGAAGAAGAAGAAGAAGGACAATAACAACAACACCAGCATAAAAAGTTTAAAGTTCTCCATCTCTTAATTATAAAAGAAGAAGAAGAATTCAATTCAATTTGTATAGCGCTTTTAACAATTGTTATTGTCTCAAAGCAGCACAATCAAAAGAAATTATGGAAGCTTGTATGAAATGTAAATGTTTATGAATCAAAATGATTAGATTGTCCCTGATGAACAAGGCGAGGGCAACAGTGGCAGGGAGAAACTCACAGAGATGGCAATAGGAAGAAACCTGGAAAGGAACTAGACTCAAAAGGGGGAACCCATCGGCATTTGGGTGATAAGAAGAAGAGAACAAAGTTCAAAGTGATGAGTTCCCTAATTATTGAAGAAAATGAAGAAGAAGAAAAAAGAAGAATACAAAAAAGCAGAAGAACAAGTAAAAAAGGAAGAAGACGAGAAAAGACAATAACAACAACAACAGCAACAACATTAGGGTTCCAAATGTTTAGTTCACAAAAGAAGAAAAAGTCGACCCTAAAGAATGGTCTTAGCAGGAAAAATGTTTTCCTATTTGACTAAAGTGATTTTCTAGTTTAGTTTCTACTTAACTTTTCAAATTTAATCAAATCATGTGTTTAAGGCATTTAATGATAATGTGCTCGATCAATGGATATACAATGAGCACAATATTTAAGACTGTTTCTTTTTTGTTGTTGTTGTTGTTGCTGCAGTCATCCATTTTTCAGATTTTTTTCATTATTCCATTCCGTCTCTTTATCAGGAAGCCCAAGACCCTTTTCTCTGAAATATCACAGGATGCCCGTTTCCCTCAAACAAAGCCTAGATGCAGAACTACAGGTCTGAAATTAACGAGGCCTGATTCAGCAGTTCCTCTGCTTCTCTAGACAGAAAATAGACTTTGTTGCAGTTGATTTGTTGGATTGTGTGATTTGATGTTCCTCAGCAGTTCCTCCTCTCCTCATTAATCATGAACCCTCTGATGACAGTAAAGGAAATGTGGTGTATGGTTTGGCAACTTTTGTTTAGACATAATTAAAATAAAAACAAATGATCTGGCTAATTACTCTCAAACTTGAGGCCAACTTTCCTTAACTGGTCAGTTTCGTAAAATAATAAGATGAGCTGAGGATCAATCAATTCCTTGAGGGATGTTCTCTGTTAATAATAGCGACTTAAGTGCGGATCCCCACTGCTTGGGCGGTAAGGCACGTGCCGTTTGTTTAGGTGTTTGTACAACCCTCATTACTTCTGTGGTGTGTTTGTTTAGTTGTCTCACCCCACAAGCCCTCCTATCTGCCTACTTACCGATTTTTGGCTTGGTGTCAGCTATATTGCTTTTTCCACCATGAAGAGCAGCTGGTTCAATATTTAAAAGAAGCAAAACCACACGATTCACAAATCTGTAGCAGCAGGCTGGGTGCAAGAAAGAGAGAGAGGAAAAGAGAGATGGAGAGATAGAGAGCGGTAAGTAAGAAAAGAAATGTATAAAAGCTATTACCTATAAAACTGTGACGTGTGAGAGGTTGAAAGGAGAAGTACGGGATAGAGGTGTGTCTGTGAGAAAAGAGAAAGAACAGAGGAAATGGAGGGCGAGATGGGGACTCGGGTGGCAGAAAGCCTCCCACATCGTGGTTAACGTGTCAGAGCCAGGGCCGGGGAACATGCAGATGGCACGCCGCTCCCAGATTTCATTTAAGCTAATCTAATCCCTTGCCTGCTCCCTGCAGAAAGGCGGGGAATTAGTGGCCATATGTCAGCCAGATTTGTCAGATTATTCATTACAATTAATTGCTGGTCTCAGTTAAGGCCTTTAAGGCTGTGAATTGCTCCGAATTCTATTGCAAACACAAAAATTATGAGTAAAAGACTTTAGTCCTGTCAGTCAAATTTCAGCGTGACCTTTAGCAGAGCACGGCTCTTTGTGAGGGAGCATGTGGGCGAGGCGCTCTAATTGGTGTTTCGTTCCCCTTTTCTCTCACTGTCTCCGTCTTTCTTTCCCTTCCTCTTGTCTTTCCTTAGCTCGGGCCACAGGTATTCTGTCCATCTTTCCATCTCCCCATCCATCCTGACATCCTGAGCAAGCCCATGCAGACAGCAACAGTTTAGTTGTTTACTCTGATTCTAAAGTTTGCTGCTCGTGGAACTGAAGTCCACCGACGCCCCAGTTTTCCTAAATGATCCATCCGATGAGACAAAGTTCTTTGCCATTTAGAAGAGCGAGCAGAGATGTGTTATAGCGGCAGAAAGGGGCTGCGTTTGTAGGTTTTTATTATAATGTCTGATAATATATGGAGGGGAAAGAAAAGTAAACCAAAGGAAGAAAGCAGAACACATTTGAGGTGTAGAAAGAAGAATTCTTAGCTAGTTTGATTAATTGTTTGTTAGGGTGGAAAAAATGATGTTTTATGGACCAAGAGTTAGGGGAAAAAAATGTGTTTAGGCAAGCTAGCGAGATCTCATTTGCATTATGCTTACTGACCCCCACTAGCTGTCATTCATTATTAGCAATGTTAGCATTTTTGTGCTCCTTTAATGATGAATGTCTGTGTCGTGCACATCGGCATATATGCTAATACTACACTATGCTGTATGGCCACAGAGTTACACCAGACACTTTCTACACTGGCTTTGCTTTTCCTAAAGACGTCCTGATAAAATACACCAATATTTTACTTTTGTGTGTTTCAAACCCCTATAGTTTGGTTTGGTACTGAATCTGAGGTTTTTTTTTTATTCCTCAGCATTATGATTGACATAAATCGATGTAGCGCTCTCACAGCTAATGATATATTTTGGTTAATTATCAAGTCGAAGGCTCTGGAGAAGCGAGTCCATGCTGTTCTGATTGGAGTACTTAATTATAAGAGAGAGAGAGAGAGAGAGAGAGAGAGAGAGAGCGCGAGAGCACAATGACACACCTGTGATGTGTGCGAGTGTGTGAGTGTCATGATTCTCTTGCGAAGGAGCTCTAAACATCCTTTAGCTGGAGAGATGAGACGAGCAGACACTCGATTCTGCTCAGTTCTCGTCTACTCATTATATCATGTTCACTCGTTTCACATCACCTTCTGTCCACATGTTGTTGCTCCTTGACTCGGTTTAAGGACTGAACCCGACTCCTCCATGCATGTTTAAATTCAGTTTGACTTGTGTGATACTTTATAGGCATTTAATTGAGGACATTAAAACCTAAAATTAGAAGACTATACAATAATTTTCTGGTCTTTCAGTAAATCTTTAAGTATTTTTTTTTTTTTTTTTTTCAGTTTAGTCATGTGCTAGAATTTTTTCTCAAGTCTTTCACAAAAATAATATATATTTTTTGTCATCACATGGGCTTGTCAAGATATTGCATGTTCATGTGTGAAATTTAATTGCAGAACATTCATTTTAAATGTCAGTCACATTATGTGATGTATTTCATCACATACACTACAGTACAGTGATAATGAAAATAAGAATAAGAACAAACTAGCATTACATGTAGATTAAGCATGATTCATTTCCTACAATAATAATGAACAAAACATCACCGGATGGTTTAAATACGTGAGATGACGTCTGCACTGCATTAGATTTGGGACTATTTGTGGCTCGTGAATTACTGGTAGATTTGATTATGACATCAACCATGCAGGCATAATTCCAGCTTTTTCGAAGACAGTGTTACTGTATCTTTGATAAAAGATAAATTGTCCGTCACAATAACCCGTGTGCACATTTCAGATAAATAATTATTACAGCACTTCTACAGCACTTAGCAGGAGAAAAGAGCATTTTGCCCATCCCAGCCGACTTAACCTACCCTTTAGCTTGAAATAATGTATAATCAATCAAATACTTCCATTTCAGTAATGTTTGAATCTCAGTTTTTAAACATAATTTGCCACTAGTCATGAATTACATATTATTATTATTTTATTTATTTATTTATTATCATTTTTTTTTTCTGTAAGATTTAAATATTGACTGGTCACCTTATCAACAATGTCAACAATTTCATCAACCTCAATAATAAATAGCAGTATTAAACTTCATTAAACATTAAACTTTATTAAGTAACTTTGAAAATGTTAGATTTTTGATTTGATAACACTTTTTGAGTTACACGAGATAAATACATCCCAGTCAAAAAACAAAAGAAGTCTAACTTTACCCTAATTTCTATTGTGCAAGTTATAGCAAATTAGTACAAATTTGCAAACGCATGATTGTGGTGAATTCATTTTGGCCTAGAGATGTATATCAACCTGCGAAAACTTCAAAACCATTGTGGTTGAGGTTGTGCTGTGGTGTCTGGTTGTGAGATGGGTGCTATGGATTGTGAGATGGGACCTTCCATGAATTGGACTTCATACTCCGGTGTCCAGTGCATACTTGACCCAGATGGGATCTGGGGAGATAGGCGGCTTTGGGTTCTTCGCCTGATGCTCCAGTCTCTGCTGTTCTGGTACCTTTCTATCAAGGCCAACATTGAGTTTTTTGTGCTGTATTAACTTTTCTGTGGAATCAGATCAGACGGGCCCTTTGGACCCCACAGGGATAGATATGCCTTAATTGCTCATTATGCTGTCAGCAGTTTACTGGCATATAATTGATAATCAGTGTTATTCGGTTTACCTGCCAGTGCTGTTACTCTATGGCTCATTGGTATATACTGGCTGTATATGGTAAGTTTGTTTTTTCTTATCTAACTTTATTCTATGTTAGCAAATAAAGTAAGAAATATTTAGTGTTTTTAGTGGTGTAATAGTTAAAGCAGTCATTTCTGTGTGTTGTCATGTCCAGGATACAATTTAATTTACATAATATTTACATTTCTTAATTTCATTTTTATTTTGTTACTGGTTTATTATTGTAGGTGAACATGGGCAAATAGAATATATTTTATAAAATAAAATGAAATGAAATGAAATAAAATAAATAAATGTCAAATTATTACCTCAAAGTATGTACTAATGTAAAGTGTGCACTCCATGGGGAAAAAAATTATACATTGCAAAATTATAATTTAAATTTTTTTTTATTATTATAAAAGTTTTAATCGCACAAATATGTATTCCTTTTGCTGTGAGCTATCAGAATAAGTCTGGGACAAAGTCCTTAAAAAGGATCAATCAGAAATCCATGGCTTAAATGAGATCAATGAGTGCCTTTACTCTCTGGACAAATCTAGAGTTTATGAAAGTGCAGCAAGAAGTAAGTTATCATTGACCTGGAAATACAATTTACATAGCAAAGCATGGTTGTGGTAGCATGTGTGGTGAGGATGATGTTCATCAGCAGGATCAGGAAATCTAATCAACGTTGAATGCAAAATTGATAAAATATTGTGTAACAGATGTAAACACCATTTAATTTTTATGAAATTGATTAAAATAAAATTTGTGCATTTCTGATGAGCTCAGGTTCTTCGGATAACCCATAAACCCAAAGCACTGTGCTCCACTTTTGGCTCTTAATGACAGTGTCAGGAATGCACTAAAGGCCTGGTGTGATAAATCTGAAATTGCGGGGGAGGTTTGGCCTTTCCTGGTTTCCCAAATCCATGCACGTGAGACAGCCGAAGGATGGAGTGAGTATGAATGCAGGTAGTTCAACTCGTACCTCTTTCTTCTCTCTCTCTCTCTCTCTCTCTCTCTCTCTCTCTCTCTCTCTCTCTCTCTCTCCCACTGCACACTGTAGCATTGCTGCTCCAGCTCCTCATTATGCTACAGTATAGCTTCCACTAAAGGTCATCCTCTCAAAACATAATCACACACAATCAAACGCACAAACTGCATACATCACACCGACAGTAAACAGCCCGGAGCTCTATTTTCCACTGACACAGGAAGGCTCGTGGCCTATTTATAATTTCAGCCTCTTGCATCAATTAAAAAGCAGCCATCACAGTCCGAGTCCACTAGGTCCGTGGCCGTAGAGTCCAGAGTGGTTTATTACAGCGAGCATGAAATAAGGCATCAACGCTGCCTAATAACCTACATTGCCAGTATTGTGTTTTAATAGGTCTTACTTATAAAATTTAAACCTTATCAAGATCAAGCTAGACTGATAAGTGCATTCCGCCAAAGCTGTAACAGCGATCTTCCATTCCCTGCCCTCTCGCTTTCTCTCTCTTTCTCTCTTTCTCTCTCTCTTATCACCAGACAGGAGCGTGATGCTCTGACTCTTTTGTTAAAATGACAGGAGCCTGTCAGCGAGGGAAAGTGTCAAAGTAAAGAAAAGAAGGGAAGCATTCCCCCTCTCCAGCATATTACCATAATGAGGAAAACACACTTAGTGGGCCATGACCTCATGTCATCTGATTAGAGCTATGATTAATGATATCCTTTAACCAAAACTCCCTCCCTCACGCTTTCTCTCCAAGAAAATAAAAATGAATGTTATAATGTTTGAAAACGAAACATCAATCTCTTTTTTCGGTGACTCTGTAAGTTTTCCGGTCTTCAGTAAATAATAGGGAAAAAAATGTATAGACATTTTTGGTGTGCCTAGAGTGAATTATTCATTTATTTAACCAACTTTTTAACCAATCATTCTAGAACATAGGCACAGTCATAACTAAAACAATTAACTACCAATTCATTATTATTCGGGTTCATGCGCTTCGTCTTTAAAGTTTGACCTTTTTGTCCTTTAGTGGAAATTTTTTTTTATGTAAGGCAGAGTGTAAGTTATACGGTACCTGTAAATATGTATATACTTTATATTATTTCATGTCATTTAAAAAAGTTTAGACTGTGATGATTATGTGTTTTAATTGGGCCCTTGAAAGGTTTACAGAAATGCATTATCAATAAGTGTACTGTATTAAAAAATGTAACAAAAAGAAAAAGAAGAAATTTATTTATTTATTTATTTATGCATCGCCAGTAATTCCTATCACTGTCTCGCTCTTCACATTGTGGTTCCAGTGAACACCACATGCTCATGTTTTGATGAGGTCCTGTCAATAGCTTCTTTGCCTGATTGTGTTTACCTGTTTTATGTCTAATTCTAATCTTCTTATAGTTTCTTATTCATATTTGATGTTTTAACCTGTGAACTTTGCAAAATTCTGACTTCTGCCTATTTATGTCTTCGCCCCTGCACTGTTTTCTGGTTAACATTTCTAGATCACCCCTGATAAAGATCGCATTGTGTCCAGTAAAACCCTCACCATGCTGTATGTACTTTAAATTAAGCTGAATCAAAACCAATGATTGAAAACAAGGTAGTAAAGTGAGTACCAGTGCAGTCTCATGGATCCAGAGTCTGTGGCCAAATCTTGACCTCGGTTACTGTCTGTGTCGAGTCTCTATGCACTGTGTGGGATTCTTCTGGCTTCTCCAGTTTCCTCCCACTCTCCCAAAACATGCCTGTAGGTGTAAGAGGCGAAGATTAATTGCCCCTGGGTGTCAATGAGCGTGTGATTCTGGTGGACGGGCTGGCGCTACATCAAGAGTGCATTCCCATGCCACACTCTGTGTTCCTGGGAACCCCAACCACTTTGACTATAAACAACTGAAAATGAATGAATGAAAGATTGAAAAAAACAACAACAACAACAACAAAAAATCTCTTTCTTAATACATAACTTCTAATTATATTTTAATTGTGATTCTTTCTTGCGTTACATTGCAATCAAGCAATGTTTTTCTTTTTTGCCTTATGTTCTCTAAAGTGTGTTTGAACGTAGAACTGTGTCGGAACAAACATCGTTCAAGCTCCATTCAGTAAAGCAAGCGCTGCCCTACAAAAGAAGTACACAACAGAGAGAAAGACAGCCAGAGAAAGTGTGTGGAACATCACCTCTGCCACCCGTCTTCTCATTTGCTCTCTCAAAGAAAAGACAGTGACTCTGAAATAACTGAGTTTTGTCCCCGAACCGAGGAAGCAAACAACACGAGTGGTGACGGTGACTCATCTGAAGATTCTTTCCCCTCTCTCCCTTTTTCCAGACGCCTCGGCCCACAAAGCCCGCACTGTGTCCTGCGTGGACGGTACAATGGGGCGCTTGTGAGATTAATTATGAGTGGGATGCATGTTAAAACATGGAGCTTAAAACCCCTCTTTGTGGCATTTTGACAGTCCAGAGGTGCCGATTTACATCCCGAGGACAGTGTGATGGTTTTCTGGTCGTTCGATGAAATGGTGTGTCTGCATTCTTACACTTCCTACATGGCGCATTGTTCGCTTGTTCTGAGCTACCTCTGGTCACGTGATTAGTGACTGGATATGTAGACGTGAAGGCAGGGCTCGGTGACCTACATGTGACCTTGGGCACAGGGCAAACCATCCTCAGTGTGCACTCATGTAGGCACACAGCTACAAGTTCAGATACTTTGTTCCACGCTGTGTCAGTGTGGGTTTGTAGAAGAGAACGCTAAACTTTCCCCACCATATTTCCCCATGCACAGAAATTTCATAGTGAATTTGTCTGGATAGTGACAGGATATGTGATCACATGCGAAAAAGAGTCAAACGTTAAAAATGATTGCTACTGCAAAAAAATGTGAAAATATATGAATGTTGAAAAAATGTGGAGAAAAAAAATCCATAATAATTATCATAAACATTACATAATGCATAAATCAATTGTGAATAAAATCACATGGAAAAAAATACAATGTCCTGTACTGTAAGTGCATAATTAGGACTTGTAAACAGGTATCGTGTATAAATCTCATGTAATAATAATAATAATAATAATAATAATAATAATAATAAGAACATGTGGAAAATTTACTAAACATGAAATTGCAATAATAAATTACCCCTCAATTTGACCATAAAATCCTGGGGAAGAAAAGAAAAAGCTTAAACTATACAGTGGGAGAACTATAACAACAGTCAGCTTGAGCCTGCCGGCTCAAATACAGTGTGACCAGAAACTCTGTGTAATTTGATCAGAAGTGCTTTCGACCCCTGGGGGTGAAACTATGCACGTTCCCTGAACCCCCTTGTACATATCCCGCCTGAATCTTATACATTAATCCTGTCAAAAAATTAAATGAGAAGCCATTCTAATAGGCGACCGTTGACCTTGTTCATAGTGCTGTCGATTACACAGGTGTGAAGTTATACATAATTATAGGCAGGATTATTAAAACGCACAAATAATTTGTGTTTATGCAAAGGCATGGTATCGCAGCTTTATTTTCATGCACAGCCATGCATAGCTAATTCTTCTTTGACCATAAACGGGGAGAGCGTTAAACATCAAGTGGCTTTTAGGGTGATTTCACACCTATTGGTCCAGGGTTCGAATTGATAATTTTGATTCGTTTGCTATTTGGCTTGGTTTGGTTTATGTACATAATTATAATAGAAGCAATAGCCGCCGTGGCCAAAGGAAGTGCTGGGTTAAAGCCGTGAGTCACTTAAGAACGGTGCTGAACAAGAGGTTAGATAATTATATAGATAACTACTTTAAAGTGTTTCATACAGAACATTTATCTTTTTTTTTTATTTCTTTGTCAGTCCAAATAATCATTAATTAAGATTAATACCTACCAAAAGTGATCCAAGACAGGGCAATTGGTGAACCAGCGACTTGGCCGTCACATGGGCATCTACAGTAAGGCTTATTGGTGTGTGAGGGAATCAAAGGATAGCTTGTCTGGTCCGATCCCACAGAAGAGCTTCTGTAGTACAAATTGTTGAAAATGGCTCTGATAGAAAGGTATTAAAACACATGATGCATCACATCTTGTTGAGTATGGGGCCGCAAATCTGTGCATTGGTCAGAGTGTCCATGCGACCCCTATCCACCATCATAAGTGACTATAATGGTTCTGTGAGCATCAGAACTGAGCCATGGATCAGCAAAAGAAGGTGACTGCAAGGTTCTAATAAATCACATTTACATTAACATGAGATTAATGATATTGTATTTGTTAATGTATTCATACATGTATATGCAAGTTATTAAGTTTTATTTACTAGCAGCACATAGATGATATTTTGGGCAATATCTATAAGGTATACATAGTAACTTTTTTTTAAGTGTGATGTAAATGTTATTTACATTTCAGTTTGAGAGCACTAAAACCATTTATTTGGCTTTAGAAGCTGCATTAGAAAATAGCTCCATAATTGTATTGATATAAATGAACAGAGCATTTGAATCCATGCTACTATTAGAAGATGCTGCAATTAAAGCTCAACAAACAAACAAACAAATGTAAAATAGACACATCTTTTGAAAATTTAACATATCTACTTGGGACTAGGCTTTGGAAAAAGAGAACTCCGGATTGACACATTCAGCAGGACGAACATCTTGGTATGGCAGTTTAAGTTGGTAAATATGTGTTTACTCTGGTGGACGCTGGTCTCCTGTGTGGTACTGATGACACCAAAGCAAAGCTGTGTTTTTGCTAATGATCCCGTCCTTTAGTGAAAGCTTACTAGGCCTCTTGGGCCCTCGCTACATCTCAGGTGGGCATAATTACATTTCTTAAGGTCAACCTCTCACCGGGATGAATTAGTGAAATTACATAGTCGACTACTTCAAGGCGTAGATCCAGATGCAATTAACTTAGGTAATAGAGCCGTAGTAGCCTATGTTGCGAGACAATTGGACTGAACAGTGACTCAATCAGCTTGCAGGTTGGATGAATGAAACCACACACAGGGCTGCTCCAGTCCGAGACATTTCCTGACTCGCTCATGTGATAATTCATTGCCCTTTTTTTTTTTTTTTTTTTTGGAGCATATGGGAACCTCGAGACGTGTTCGAATCCCTGGTCGGGGCTTACAGACGCAGGCAAACACAGCAGGCCGAACTCCGGGACGAAGTTATTTGTTTTCCTGTGCATTAGGGAGCTGGCTATGAGATATTGATCAGAGCATATCCTGATCAATTGGAATAAATGATTGGCTGTAAGCGTAGGGATCTCCGGGAGACCGGAGAGGGAGACGACGCGCAGAATGAGAAAAAAGGGAATATGAGAAAGAGGAGAAGAGGGAAAGCGAGTGGCTGCTGATAGTTTCCTGCTGTGTGCCAGAACAGAGCAATGCAAATGTACTCTAAACAGTCCCGAGAACAGCGAGCTCTTTCAATCACGGGAGGCCAGGAGATCATCCCCCTCTGTGTTTAATCCTCCTCTCAACAGCACACAGATAGCAGATAGCCATATGTAGATTCACACAGCAAACAGTCCTTCCTGATAGACCAACTGGCCCGCTTTCCACCAGGAATACATTTGAGAGAGAAATTCTAGCTTTCCTCAGATGCTCAGCGAAAAATTGAAGGCTTAGCGACTTCACAGTGGAATGCAAAAGAATCTGTTTGCTTTGTTTAACATCAGTCATATGTCTCTTGCTGGGATGAAATTGGTATCTCTTGCGCATGAATCGCCTGCTCTGTGTGTTTGTATTGGGGGCAAACGTATATGGCGGAGGGACCGCGGGGTTTGTTTGGAGAGACAGGTGCCTGATGTAGAGATGTAAAGCACATTGCAATCCACTTAAGAAAATTCAGAAGGGTGAAGGATAGTTAATCCCTGGATCGAGTTCCATAGCTCATTACAATAGGTCGGCAGTCTCATAATCAGATGCTGACTCAGGAATAATGAGGCAATGGTTCTTATATTTGATTTATCTTTTAAAAGTAACTGTATAAGGAATAAACACTATGGGCCATGCTGCTGTTGCTGAAATGGTGATGTGACTTGAACTGAGTAATGCAAAGTGGCATTACTGTTAGTTTCTCATTTTCAAGTAAGAGCAAGTCCCAGAGTGTTGTATCACTAAATTCGCTTTCATTATACAACATTATACAACATTAAATGTTAATATCCATCTATCTCCATCACACTGTCATCGTCTATAACACTTTGTCCTATATACAGGGTTGCAGGGGGCCTGGAGACTTAGGGCATGAGGTGGGTTACACACCGGACAGGGTGTCAATCCAATTGCAGGACACACACACATACACACACTCACATGTTCATTCACACACTAAGGGTAATTTGAGAATGCCAGTTAACCTAATCTACATGTCTTTGGACTGTGGGAGGAAACCAGAGTACCTGGAGGAAACCCACGAAGCACGTGGAGAACATGCAAACACCACACACACAAACACAGACCTGAGGCAGGAATCCAACTCGGACCCTTGAGATGCAAGGCGGCAGTACTACCCGAGAAGCCACCATGCCGCCGAATGTTAATATGAATGGATGAAATCTATGTTGTTATTCTTTATAAACACATTTTTATATATTTTTGCACATTGTTGCAGTACAAAAGGGCTACACAGAGAGTTTCTTTTCCCGAGGTTCTTTTTACTCTTTTTTGCGATTGTCATTTCATGAAAATTCTGTAGCTCTCAGTCCTGACCAACTTGCTGGATTAGAAACTAACACCAGAATATTAAATAAATCTAGACCAACAGAATTATACTTTTTGTCTTTGAGATTGACTTTCGTAGATCATCAGAATCAGCCAAGAAAAACCACGGCACTAATTTCTAAAATTGCACAAATGACAGTCAGTCATCTTCTATACCGCTTTATCCTGTATTCAGGGTCGCGGGGGGCCTGGAGCCTATCCCAGGAGGCTTAGGGCACAAGGCGGGGTACACCCTGGACAGGGTGCCTGCACAAATGTCATTTGTTGTAATTTATATTTTCAAATATATATGTATCCGTAAATTGATCAGGTATTTTGTATCATACTAAGATTTTGGGTCTTATCTTATGTGAAACATCTAGAGTAAGAGCTATAAGTAAGTCTATAACAGTTATATAAAGTCTAATACATTATATAATTTATTAGAACAAATGTTAAAATAAAAATGTGCATTGCAGCCAGAATTATTCATAGTGCTGCTATTATATATAATTAATCATCACTTTCTAACGAATCTCAATTGAAAATTCCACAATGCTGTAAACTGCCAAAACTGCCGCTTGTGTAGAAGTCTGCACACCTGTGGTTGATCTACTGTAGTGATCAAAGGCTGATGATTAGCAGCACCTGGTGGAATCATATCCTTGTAAATCCTGTGGAAGCAGTGAGAAGTTCTTAGAATCGCCTCCCTATTTTTATTTATTTATTTATTTTTTAAAATAAATAATGGAAATAAATAATGGAATAGTAAAAACTAAATTAAATTAAATTATTTAAAAGTAAAAACCTATGTAACTTTAGGCATGAACCAGTGAAAAACAGGTGCACATAATGACAGATGAGAAGGGAAATGAGGTTGCTGCTGAGGTTGTTACAGAAACAGACAATTTTTGTATCTTTGTGCACTTTGCAGCCTGTCACAGTAAAACATTTGTTCCCATTTCTTGAATTGACTCTACATCATTTTATTTTATGTTATATGCTCAAGACCTTTGGACAGTACTGTATGTTTGGATGCAAATATTTAAAATGTAAAATTATGTGAATGATTTGTTTTCTAAATCAGCGATAAACATAAAACTATAAAAAATACCAATGGGCCTGAAAAGCTCACTGTAGATAAATGTAGCTTGTGCTACACTGTAACACGTGTGTAGCTTGACACAAAATATGGAAAAAGGTCTTATTTAAATATTTGCATAACATAGTTTTCAACAACCCTAAGCATCACAATATCCATAAAACATTTCTCCGTCATATGAACACCACATTCCAGTGAATCAATTGCACAACCATTTGAAAAGCTTACTAGACCATGTATGGTGATAAAACCAAACATCACCCAATGAAGAATTCTAAAGGAGCATTTCAGTCATTTATCTAGTGGTGGAGGTGGAGAAGAGATCTTGCTCACATCCAGACTTTTTTCTTGTCAAAATGCAAGTTATTCAGTATTCAAATTTCAGGTAAAATTTATATTAATTCTTTATTAATTTCACCATCTGATCTACTGATTAAGAAGACCTTATCGCATTGTAAACATGTGCATAGGAACCAGATCTTGAATTAACAATTCCAAAACGCAATTTTAACAAATCGATTCATATTAAATGATAAAGAGGGTAAGACTAGGGGTTGTTCTTCAAATTTGAATATTTGATGATATTTTTATGTGTTTGCCAAAAAAGTTATGTTTCCTTTGATTTTTTTTATATAATCGAATTAGCATGCTTGTCCAGATACCATTATCCTGAAATGTACTGTACTGTAAAAGCCACATAGACTATGTTTTGTATTGTCTGCCTGTACAAGGGGTGTTCAAATCAAATCAGGCTTTTTGATTGAGAACACAGAACACAGTTTTAAGATAAACTGGTGCTACACACACCAAAACACAGTTTTGAGAGAAAAAACTCCTTTTATTTCTCAATTATATATTTCCCCTGCTACGCTAATGCACTTATCCCATCATGTCACTAGTGCTTGGATACCATCAAGGTAGAAAGTTTTGCTTCACATCTGAAACGCTGGCCTCTCAGGAAAACCTTTAACGGCCCAAATATGTTGAAATTGCTTGGGGCGTGGTGACTGTATGGGGGATGTGGCAGTAGCTATTGGCATAATAGAGCTTCCGTAATGTGCAAGTGGTGTCGGTGAATGACATCTCTTCTGAAAGTTGGCGGGATGTTATCCGTCAATTTTCAAGGATCAGGTGTTCCATTTATTAATAATTGCATGTATACTTGTCACAGCTGTTGTTTATTGTATTGGCCTTGGTATTAGTTGCACCAGAAAAATAGCTTCCATTTTTTGCCATGTATTCTTTCAAATAGTGAGTGAGAGTAAATGTTTATTTTTCAGATTACATGGTCTCACACAAAGCTCTACCTTAGCTTGTAACATGCACCATTGCTTTTTATGTTTTACCAGCTTCCTCCATTGTCAATTCACATATCAAGTATGAGGTTTTACAGCAAAACAGAAATCCGTTGTTTTTGACAGACAAACAAAGCAGTGGAATCCTTTAGACTGTTAGAGAGCGTTCACTCGAGCCATTCTGCTAGCTTTGAAGGACAGAAGGAAATCAGGCATGTGGGCAGCCTGTTCAGTGTATTAGCACTCATCATTCAAACCCCCAACACACATGCACACAGACACACACACACACACACACTCTCACAGACAGGTATAAGTAAGATTTGACACTGATCATCCACTCCGTCTTGCCCATTATCTGCGGCAGTGGGAAATGACAGGAGGAAATCATCTCTGTAATCCGGTAGACGAGCCTCTTTTTTTGTTTGCACCCAGTGTAGCAGAAGGAGCTGCAGGAGATCATATGTTTCTGCTCAGGTACTCTATTATAGGAGCTCACACCTTCCCTCGTACCGCTGACGGATCCGAACAGAAAGGACACATTGAGCCGTTTGAAATGCAATTGCAGGAATTATTGTAGGATTAGAATGACTGTGGCTGTAAGTGCCCTGCCGGTGATTGTGATTAGTGAGAGAAAAAAAAGGAAAAAAGAAGAAAAGCCCATCGGCCCTTCATGGATTCTGCTTTTTGAGCATCTTCGACTGTTCATATCATTTCAAGTGTTATAATTCATTAAATGGAGCTTAATGATACATTAGGAAAGTATAGTAATCCTTTACAAATGAATGCATAGTCAGTTCATGCATACCTAATTTCGACGTGCGTCCCCCCCAGATGTGTGATTTTTATTTATTATGCTGTTTCACAATGTGAGTCAGATTCATGAAGTCTCTGTAAAACACCTTTCATGCTGTTCTGAAATGTGAGCAGTCAGGACTGGTAATGGCGCCATAATAGGACGCAGATATATATATTTTTGGATAATACTCATGCTAATTGAGTGATGCTAATTTACAGAGAAACAGAGGCTGTGAGCAGAGGTTCAGCCTGTGTTTCCGACATAGACCATACAGTGATTCTCCTTCCAGGCAGAGTTGAGTCTTATGCAGCTTCATATCTTTAAGGCACTATTCAACCAGTCTTGTTTAAAACATCTCAATAGCAGTCTCAGGCGTACGAGCAAGTAAGCAAGCAGCTTGTTAAACGTCAGCAGCAAGCTCTGTGATTATTATTAACTTCCAGTTCATTTAGTCGCTCTAATGCTAATTTCAACTTTGGGAATTAAAATAAATAAGGTCATTAACGTGTGTGCAGAGGGCATTTGCATATCTCACAGGTGTACCTCTCTCCGAGTGTTACGTCGTGAAACATTCCGCGACTCAAATCAGTCAACTCGAAAAAGAAACAAAGCTGAGAGTGCCACGTTCATTTGGAGTGCAAAGAAAAAATAAATAAAAAAATTCACCCAGCACAAAAAATCATGCAAATGAAGGTGCAGTTCTCGACACAGCGTTTAGGTGACATTAATCAAAGCCAAACAGGCAGACAAAGGTGAGAGCAATCCCAGCACTCTTCAGCACAGCTAAAGTCAACGCAGCTATCTATCTCTGAACTCAACCTGCTATTCCGCTACAACACTCTATGAGTGTACTGAAGCTAGTGCGAGGAATTTACATTTATGAACACATACTGCATCATAGCTTTCCAGCATGTCTACCTGAAGATGGGTTGGGACTGACACTCGGGATTTCAGTGACAGTGATCCTGTTGTTTTTTTAGCTTTTTATGTCATAATTTGTAAATATGTCAACAATACGGTATATGAGTAATATGTAAGTGCTGATAATACAATAGCTTCTTGTTATATTCTAATGCACAGTTAATCAATAAAGATTGTAGTAGAACATCATGTGAGCCTGGGTTCTTTTATTGCTAGCTTTATCAAAGATTCCTCTCTGAGAGAGGTTTTGTCTGATAATGAAAAAAAAAAAGTTTGCATGTGACCAAGAGAGCACCTGAAGTGATAAAAAAAATAAATGTACAATTATGTGCCTAATTTTCTGGCCACTTTTCAACTAATGGCATGTTTTTACACACCTGCTTTTTTTTTACATGAATGATATGAATTTAGCTACCACTATTTAAAAATAAATAAATAAATAAATAAATAAATAAAATATATATATACCTGTGTGTGTGTGTGTGTGTGTGTGTGTGTGTATATATATATATATATATATATATATATATATATATATATATATATGACCAGTCAGTTACTAATAATGAATAAATCAATGAGCTTTATTTGTGTCTGCTCACACACATGAAACTATTAACCACCACAAATCCCCTCATTTGTGTACGTAATAAGCTGTTCCAGTATGGAAAATGTGACTGTACATAGAACAATATCCATGAGGACATGGTTTGAGTGGAACCGGACCGCCAACTTTGCCCCAAGCCTCCTCAGCTATCAATGCCTGACACAAATAACCAAAACCTAGTGGAACACCTTTCCAGAAGAGCTGAGGTTATTATCAGTGCAAAACCTTTGGAATGAGATGTTCAGTAAGAACAAATGGATGAGATGGTCAGATTTCAACATACTTATGGCCATATACACTGATCAGCCATAACATTAAATCCATTAACACTATAACACTAAAACCACCTGGGTTTTTGGGTTCCTCTAGTACCACCGGGGCAGCTCTGGTCCCTCTGGGTATGGCTCCACAGGGCCTCTGGGTTTATGTTGTAGTTCTGGCACTGGGACATTGGCAGCAGATCCTTTGGGTGCTCTGTGGTGTGTGGTAGAGCCTCCAGCCTCCGTCTGGCGCATCCCATGGGTGCTCAATTGGATTGGGATCTGGGGAGTCCGGGATGGTGGCCTCGGTCTGCTGGGCTTCATATTCTGGTGCCTTTCTATTGTGGCCCGCATTGACGTTTTGCAGTTATTTGTGCTGCATTGGCTTTTTTGGACCGCCTGGCCTCTTTGGGTGCCAATGATCACCAGTCACCAGTTTACTGGTGTATAGCGGGTGATTAATGTTGTTCAGTTCACCTGGCAGTGATGTAATGGCTGATTGGTGGGTATATGTATGTATATACAGTATGTGTTTTTTATATGAATGGGTGCATTATTGTATTTTACCTACATCTACAGTATATGATCTACTTTGCAGTAGTGTACCTTACCAAACAGTTTGCAAATTAAGCAATTGTTTAGTATAAATTTCCAGGAAAACCATCACATCATTGCTAGATGTTTGAAAGCATACATTATATGTAATGGAAAAAGAATTTCCTGAAATAAGGAAAAAAAATCATTTAACAAAATGCAAATATTTATAAGCTACTATTGGCAAAATTATAACAATGTACAGTATAGTTACAACTTTATAGTATTATAACATTTTATGTTGAGGAAAACAGTTAAAAAGATAACAATTATTTATAATAATAATTATAATAATAATAATTATAATAAAACAGGACAATGAATGTTGACAGTGCTATTTATAGTATCATTGTCAATTAACAGTGACCGTAAGCAACTAAATATTTGGAGAGAAACTGAGTGACAGCACTGATGAGTGAACTTGATTCAAGTCATCAATCACCATTTTCTTCTCAGCACACTTCCCAGAGCTGTTGTTTTCCTTAAATGAAATAAATCATACGTCTTGCGAAACAAACACTGGCTTGATCTAGGAAAAATAACACTGCTAACACTGTAGGCTGACACCATGTTGAACAGACAGCAAGAAATGACACGCTCTTCATAGCACTGTGTCCACAACTTCATCTCAATCTGTCCATCAGAGCGATGAAGAGTGAATCACTGCGCGCGCCTCTCACTCCTGCCACGTGGCCAAGACCACAAACCAACATCATAACAAAAAGTGTTTATGGGGGGAGTCAAGAACGAGAGCAGCGAGGGCAGCAGAGCAGAAAGAGCTCGGTGGCGATCAGACCCCTCTCCCACCTTTTGCCGGCGCCGGCCTGCATTGAAATGCAAATTCCCAGCCAGGGTTCCCACCCCGCGTGCCACTCACAAATTGAAAAGCAGTTTTTATCTATGCAGATGCAAGCACGGTAATTGAAGTTAATCAATCAATGCTAGCTTTCACTAAAACCTTGAACATGATTGAATAAAGTAATTATCATTCCGGGGAGAATGATGAAGTTGTAGACAGCATGAACCTTATTAAAGAAGGATTTTTAGTCACAATGGCTTAATTTAGCTAGCATTCCTTTGCCTTTCTTCTCCTGTTTTTTTTTTAATTATTATTATCATTATTATTATTATTATTACCTTCTTTCTGTTTTTTTTTGGTATCTTTCATTTTTGGGTCTTTAGCCTCATTCACTCTGTTGGTCTGTCGTTGATTTTTTTTGTCTCCGTCCCTCTTTTTTTCCCCCCACACATTTGGTTATAATAGTGTTATAATTAAGAATTATTATAGTGCCTTTAGTGCTACAGAATGCTCATCTGACAGTAAGTGTTTTTAATGCTTATAAATAAAAGGTTTACAAATGTGTCAAACATTTTGCATGGAATGTTGTATAGAAAAAAAGACTGTAAGTATATTTATTAAGAGTGTTCATTAAGAAATTAAATGTTTACCCTACTTTTTTTGCACACATAGTTAAAACCTCTAAAAATGACACACCGTCCCTGAACTCAGCCGGTGTGAAAGAGACGTTTGTGTCAACCCACTAAGAGACGCCTCGACTGCCTCCCGTCGTTGGTAATTGAGCTTTTCCTCACCTGGTTCCTCTCGAATTGCGCCCGGCTACCTGGCTGCCACCTTCTCCATCCTGGCCCTGGACCTGTGCCTCTGGCTAGATACAGTTAAAGACCTGGCTCTGTGCTTTGTCACTCGGTTTAATATGCACCCTACATAATTATGCAGGATTCACAGTGCTATCAAACTGCAATTCAAATTAGTTCAGGATTAAAGGCACAGAACAGTACTGCTGCTTTAATTGCATTGTACTGCGGTGATCACATTCAAATACCCATTACTCATTGCCTCTGTGGAGCAATAAGTCAGAGGGATTAATACGCAGGCAGGTGACAGGGCCAGGCCATTAAAAGGCAGTTATGCAGAAAGCATGGCTGGGTTTTATTCACGTTAATGAAATCAGCGGAATGAAACTGTAATAGATTTATCAAAGCTCCGATGGATTTGCAGTAAATCAGTTTGATTCAGGCAATCAAACTGGACAATAGAGATAGTTTTCAGTGGCTGGCGGCTGGCGTCTCGGACGGCCGTGTGAGAGGAGCTGATATTCTTCTCTGGGAGGATTTGGGGAGCGCTAGGCCCTATTCCCAGAGCTCAGCGGCTCATTTCAGACGGCTAAACGCCACCAGTGCACATGCTGATAAAACGTAGCAGCTTCCAGTTCGACGTCATATTTGTCTCCCCCTCCCACTTGCTTCAGCACTTTTTCCTCATTTTTTTGTTTCTCGCTGTCTTTCTCATTGCCAGTTGTTTGTCTGTGCTTCATCCACTCTTTTAGCCCATTTCATCAGGAGCTTGGCTTGGGAAGGTGTCTAAAGGGTTAGATGACTATATTGAACAGACCAAATTTATATTCTGTCATCAAATGGAGCACCCTCGATTTAGCCTTTTGAGATGCAGTGTGGTGCTGTAACAGTGTAAACATCAATGTTTCAAGTTCTGTTTCCTGGAATGTTTCTGTATAAGGGGCGTTCAAATCAATCTGGGACTTTTGTGCAGCAGAATAACAGAATCGTTTTCAGAGACAAAAAACAAAAACAAAAACAAAATTGATTGCTCTGTCTAATCCTCTGTTACACTAATGCAATTATTCCAGCATTTTACTAGTGCTTGGGTACCATCAAGTTAGAAGATGTGTCCAGTATGCTGGAGCCGCGCTTTACGTCCGCAATGCTGGAAGTGTTTTATTACTTCTCTAGGACAGCAGTTTGACGTTATTAATTATGTACTACATCATACATTTTCGACGTATATTTATTCTTCTAAAGCATCTGTGGAACAAATTGGACGTTGTTAACAGTTATGTTACAACGGCCGTAAAATGTTCAGGTTCACTCATCAGGCTGTCTTTAAGTTAATAAGAAAAAAATAATGCAGCTTTTCATGTTAGCATAATTTGTTCAAGTGAAGCATTACTCTTACAAGGTGCTGTATAATGTGTAACTGCATGAAATAACATACTGTAATAGAATTAAGATATTGCTATATACTGTACCTTGCAGCCAGAACTACAGTCCGAAATGCTCCTGTAGAACATTAATCAACACCTTTAGACCAAATAAACAAAAATAAGGATCCAAGTGTGATATATTGTAAGTATTTATAGTAGTTGGGCATTTGTGACTATTAATGTTATCACAAGGATGGGAATGGGAAATATAACTCTGAAACATATCAGCATCCTTAAATCTCTGTTGGTTATCAGTTTCTGTGATCATAACATGTTATAGAACAAAAGGAAACAAAGCAAAAACAACAACAACAACAACAACAACAAACAAAGTAAACAAACAAACAAACAAAAAATATCATTACAAAAACTCCACATGTTTAAGTGTTTTTTTTTCACGCAGTGGTTTGAATGTTTTTTTTTTTTTCAACCTAATCTCCATTACATTACAGGTAAAATGCTTTCTGTATGTTAAAAGCATCTCAGTTTACAGTTAAGCCGCAGAAACAAAAATATGCTAGCTGACTTCATCGTCTATACTGCTTTATCCTGTGTACAGGTTGAGTCGGCCTGGAGCCTATCCCATGCAGGAGACTGATCGCACGAGGTGGGGTACACCCTGGACAGGGTGCCAATCCATCGCAGGACACGCACATGCACACAGAGGTAGAAATTGAACCTGGATCGTAGAGGTGCAAGGCGACAGTGCTAAGCACTCCGCTATCTGACTTTATTTTAATGACATTATATCAGCATGGTCAGGTCGTTGAGAAGATGACAGTTGCAGGTTAAAATTCTTAACTTTTGCACAGGCCAACTAATCCAAACATGGAGCAGAAATAATTATGAAACAAGCAGAAGTCAAGTGATATTCAACAAAGTTACTTCAAGATGCCATCTTAGCAGGAGCTGACTTCACCTAAATCTCAGTTAATTCATGAATGGACAAATGGGTGGAACCAACAGTGCCTGGTTGTTGGTTGAAACATGCTTAGCTAAAACATTACGGTGGCTAACATTCATTTATATGCTAAAAACTTGCATTTGATTTAACTCATCCATACCCTACACGGCAGCACGGTGGTGTAGTGGTTAGCACTGTTGCCTTGCACCGCCAGGGTCTGGGTTCGATTCCCGTCTCTGTGTGCAATTGAGCATTTTATTAACTGATTCACCCCAATACTGTTGTCATGAATGAGAAATCTAGCAATAGAGAACAAAACTTTTATTATTTTATTATTTATATTTTTTTTATGATACACTTACTTTTTTAACTAGCTCCTAGTCTTCATTTAAATAACTGCATGTTTTGGCACTTTTTGCATTGATTTTGTTTTTCCAGAACCAAAGGATGCTTCTTGGTCAACATCTATAAAGCTCTACAAACCTTTTTCACAGTTTGGTCTAAACTTGTAAATGCGACATTGTCTCCATTTTATCTATAAACACTTCCTCCATGTTTTAAATATTATATAGTATATCGTATATGGCATATGCACAGAATGTAAAAAAAAAAAAACTTCCTCATATAAAGCACAGCGATAGGCACGTTAGACTGTTGCCGAGCATATCCTCTACTTCCTGCAAATCACCATTACCTTTTTTCTCCTCTTGTTCTTCTGACCAAACTGGTTAAATGACCTGAACTCAAATGACATTAGATTTCAATGTGTTCTTAATGAGTCGTCTACTGTATTGTATAAATTCCAATTATACCCAATTAACCCTCAATCAGTAGCACCTCGTCTGATATGTTTTTTCCCCTCCTTCCCTTCTTATTTAATGGTTCAGTGCTGCCTAAACCATTGATTAGGCTGAGTGAGCACCATTACTAAATGACCACCTTACCGAGGAGATGGAGCCTCTTAGTCCTAATAGAGAGGGCAGGCTATTATACTACCTCTCTCTCTCTCTCTCTCTCTCTCTCTCTCTCTCTCTCTCTCTCTCTCTCTCTCTCTCTCTTTATCTCTCTCTATGTGCTAGTATCAACTTTTTATATTAAATCTTTCCGAGCTTGCCTGGCTCCATGACTTCGGCCCCGTAGAATGTTAAGTAGAAATCTCCCAAGCGTGGACAAAATCCTATTATTTTATAATTACTGGGCATTTGTTTTAGCTTTGGACACTTCATTGGGCATGCATGAGTGTACACAACACTGCTTAGATGGAGAGTTAATGAACATCTTCCCTCCCTGGGCTGCACTGAACATCATACATGTTCTTAACATGTGTTTTACACTTGTAAAAAATAGATAAGTTTGTAGCCATGATACAGATACAGAGGCAGACTAGTTGTGCTCTGTGTGTTTATGTTTAAGTCTCGGTCACTTGAACTAGTCTGGGTTCAGTGGAAGCTTTGGAAGCTGAAAAATGATGATCCAACCAAGACAGAGATCCAGTAGACAGATCCATCTGTGTATATATAATATGATTGATATCGTATTATATTATATGTATATCATATTCACTTATTAATTTTATTTTTAGTGTTTTTTTTTTCCAGGACCTTACTCAATTTTGGTGCACAGTGTTATTTCAAGGTTTACAAGTGCTTCACCATTTGATTTGTAAACATTTACATTAATGTCAGTTGGATCCATATGACGATTAGCCAAATAAATAGCTTTTTTGTCCCACATTTTTTATTTTCATTCTTATGTAATATTGTATGAGGGAATTATAAAATCACATAAATGAAGCCAGATTTCATAGGGTTAAGGTTCTCCATAAAAAAACGTATATCAAGTCATAAAGAGTATCTGGAATAGTCAGTAACATAACAGCTAGGACCAGGTTACAATTTCTTTATTTTTTTTCCATAATATTATATATAATATATTATTTTTCTCAGAATATACTGAGTCAGTAAACTAAAGTAATCCAAAATATGGTCCAAAATAAATTTGTTTCATATGGTCTAGACTGTGTTATTCCTTACATTTTAAACAATTTTTTACATTATGTCTTTAAAAATCCATGACAATTTTTGGTAATGTTATAAAGTTGTGATTATAATACATATTTGCTATCAAGTATAGATTGTGTTCATTAAATTTAGCTTTTACATTATGGCATTTGGCAGATGCCCTTATCCAGAACAACTTACATTTCTCATCTCATGATACAACTGAGCAGTTGAGGGTTAAGGGCCTTGCTTAAGGGCCCAACAAGGACAACTTGGTGGTCATGGGAATTGAATCTGGGACCTTCTGAACCATAGTACAATGTCTTAACCACTGAGCTACACCTAACCAGCTAATAAGGCTTTGTTATTTGCTAATATATTAAGCAAATGGGTAAAAAGAAACATTATTATAAATCAACAAAAACAATAATAATAATAATACGTTTCAAATAAACTAATTAATATTAAGTTATTATTATAACTAACTATTAATCCATTAAAAGTATTGTCAACCTTGTGCAATAATTATTCATTAACTGATCATTCACTAATTAAATTTTTTTTATTACGAAAATGTTATTGATTCACAGATACAAGGTGATATACAGGAGAGGAAATGGGAAATATAACTATTACTGATACAAAGCACATGAAAAAAGCCTATTTAAGCTTTCAAACCAATGCAAAGCATCACAGATGAATTGTCCAAGTCTACAGATGATTCATTAGCAAGGACGACAATAATATCTTTTAGAAATATTTCCCAGCAATGAAATTGAAACAGTCTTTTCCTATCGCTGCCAAACACAGTGTGTGTGCCAGCCTTTTCTTTAACTCCATAAGAAACTAATTGTGTTATTTATAGAGGGAGTGAAATTAAGCAGGCTTAAAAAGCCAGTGCCAGAGATTCATGCTTTCAATTCACACCGGGCCCCTGATGTCGGCCGCATTAAATAGGTTCCCTTATTACTCCATAAACGAGTGCGGCTCCTCGCACAAACCACAAGCGATAAATTAAGAGTAATAAAAACACCAAGTGCACAGACAGATAGAGAAATTAAAAGCCACCTTCTAATGCATTACTTACTCTACATTCAGTACAATAAAATCAAGAAAGACAATCACGTTCCTGCTCAGCCAATCAGATGCATGTACTGTGCTGGCCATTATAATATTCAAAAATGCTTTCGGCTGATTTGTATCTCATTTGACTGTGAGTAAATGAATCTAATAAATATTAGCACTTTTAGCAGTTCATTTTCGAAAAGACATAAAGTAAGGACATAAAATCGGATGCGTGGACAAAATTAAATGGTTTTCCAATTAGGTCTTGCGCTGGCCGAGGCGTCGGCAATTCTGTAGGGCAACTAAGCTGTGGGGCGAAGTAAAGAGTAAAGACAGCAACTGTATCCAAAACACTGTGTACAATAACTACTGCAGTAAGCCATAAGATCTTTCACAACATACTGTGTATATATATGTATATGTATATGTATATATATATAGCACTGGAAGGAAATTCACCAAGCACGAGGAGGACACGCAAACTCCATGCATACAGACCCATGGTGGGATTATTATTTTTATTTACTTGGCTCAACTTCAATTAATACAAACATCAAAGGCAGGACAAATCTTCAATTTAACTGCAACATCCTTGTGCACATTGATCATGTTTATACATAACTAATTTTATACTATAGTAGTTATAATGCCATAATGATATCAGTAATGCGGTTAGCTATGTTCTCTCTCTCTCTCTCTCTCTCTCTCTCTCTCTCTCTCTCTTTTGTATTCTACCTGGCTCTCTTTTTCTGTCACCTCTTTTAATCTGCACTAGAGATTTAATTATGTGCATTAAACAAACATACATTAAGTATAAATTAATTAGAGTACTAAAGCTGTAATTGAAGCTTTTGTTTTTGTCATAAGCTCTTTGTCACATTAAGACAGTTTGTTAAAAATTTAGATCATTTAGGTTTTATGCGCACACACACATATAAACATTATAGACAAGTCTAACAGTCCTGTTTTTCCTGCAACGAGCATTAAGTAGGAAAAATAGTTTGGTATATTACTGTCAGTTATTGTGCAACACAAAAACATGTAATTCATTACAATGCACAACAACAGAAAATACAGTAGGTCTAATGTTCAGAAAGCGTTTCCACTTTGAGAGTGCATGAAGGACATTACCACCTTAATTGTTTAAAATGAGCATTTGCTCCCATATGTTATGATATCAATCTTCTCAATATTAATGTCATGGTCTCATACAGTAAATATTATCTTTTAATGCATTTTCTTTATTTCAGTAACACCCCACTCCCCTCCACAACCACCTCCACCACTATCACCATCATCATCACCACCCACCCCACTCCCTCTTTTATTCAGATCTTGTTATGTAATTGAACATAGAATCTTGAGTTTGGCACTGATGATACTGGCTTAATGAGAAGGCAGGAAGTAGTCAGAGCGGGAAAGTGTCATTAGCCTTTCACACCTCCGCCAGGCCACACTAAGGGCCAGAGCCTGATGTTCGTAGCTCGCAGCTAGTTAATGTGTTCTTCTTGATTACTGCTCCAGCTGAATGGTGAAGAGGTGTCCATTAGGAATTCTTGTTTGCTCCACTCAGGCAATCAGTGAGATTGTGGCGATTTGTTTAGGTGGTTACACACCTAGTTAGTGTTGACTTTAATTCATTCTTCGCCACAGTGCTGTTTTAGGTCACTGACATAGCAAGGGAACTGTTGGCTTTAAGGCTCCATCAAGCCTTGGTGGCTATCAGTTAAATGTCATATTTGCATCAGTTACAGTAGCACTTGTCAGCTTGTAGAACCAGTGTTGGGTGGAAAGAAAGTGTTTGGCTGTTGTACTGCAATACAGTGCCAAAAGTATTGAGACAAAAGTGAAGTTCAATGCTTTAATGACATTCTCAAATTTGACATTTGATTATAATTATATGCAATGAAATTGCTATACATTACAATACATTACATTATTTAGTATGACGTCATTTATCCTTCAAAACCTACTGGATCTACTGTAGGTGTCTACAGTTCTCTGTTGTCACTCGCTCAATCCATGTCTGCTTGATTACTTTATGTAGGTTCATGTACAGAGGAAGGTAAACCTTCATTCTTTTTTTCTTTTTCATTCATTCATTCATTCATTCATTCATTCTTTCTCTCTCTCTTTCTTTCTTTCTTTCTTTCTTTCTTTCTTTTAACAAAATTTTTCTTACAAAGTATACATTTCTTTACTTAAATCTTAACCTTAACGTACATGTTTTTAGGTTTTGACCCTTGCCTGTTATTTGGATTGTGATTATGGATAATCTTGGCTTGTTGCTGCCTTCCGGTTCTCTGTTGCTGAACTTTTGTACATCATTCTTGGAAATATAATATTTACTTACTTATAATTCTACTGTACTGTATCGCAGAAACGATATAGTAGCAGTTTGGTAAAATGATTAGTTTAACGTAGTGTAGCATTTGTTTTCTTTTAGGGTTCAACACTTTAAATGTTAAATGTACTTTAAATGCGATGCAATGTTATATTTTTCTTGTTAATCTTTGGAATTCTTGACTGCTTGTTATTCCATGTTCACCTAATTATTTAGTAAGTGTTTGTAAGGTTTAGCAAGTTAAAAAAAAAATTGGTGTTTGTAAGACATTTCTTTACCCAGGGATGTCAAGTTGTCAATAATACAAAAGTAATTATTTCAGTCTATATCACTGCCTGTTTAGCATGGACTTGGGGAAAGTACCGTAACACTTTAATTTAATAAATTATAACCAAAAGCTTTTAATGATACCAATTAAGAACGTAAATCTGAATCCTATTAGTAAATAATCCTAAAATAGTAAATATGTTAATTAAGCAATTTCAGTTCAAATATTTAAAATGTTAGCATGCAATAATTAATTCCCAGTCCTAACTTGCCTTTGCAAGGTTTAGGTTTCCTCTTTTCCCGATACACATCTGATGCTATCCTGGTCACTAAGGACTTCTCTGCTCATTATCAAGAAATGTTATGAGCAAAGAAAGCTTGAAACAGTGCTAGCAGGAAAGGTGTAAAAAGTAATTTAATTTTAAATTAAAGTGTTATTATTAAGTACCAATTGAATTACACTGTTACTTTTTAACTCTGCATCTTTTACAGGGAACATTGAGGTCTTTGTTAAGAGTAGGATGTACAGTATGTGAAAAATGATTTCATTGTTTGTATAGTTTATAAGCTTTGGAGTTTCTTCACATTCGATTCTAAAGGGTTATACCAACAGAATCCAGAAGCAAAGGAAGAAGCACAAGTTCAGAAAATATGAAGTACTAGGTATTAAGAGATCATTGTACTTCAGCATTGTGGAAAAAAATAAAAAATAAAAAAAAATAAAATTAAGGATCTTTAGCATGTAGGTGAATCTAATTGAGAAGCCAGAAATCATGTGTAAAGTATATAGAGGTGCTGGGTAAGAGGCTGGAGAGCAAGTGATGTATTATAGAGCCAAATATGACTTTGTAAAGCTGTGTGGAGTGGAGTGTGTGTGTGTGTGTGTGTGTGTGTGTGTGTGTGTGTGTGTGTGTGTGTGTGTGTGTGTGTGTGTGTGTGT
>JAQQZT010000036.1:25661518-25671586 GCA_030068275.1 Clarias platycephalus | reverse complement strand
TAATAATAATAATAAAAATATTATTATTAATAATAATAATAATAATAATACTATACTATACTATACTATATTATACTATATTATACTATTATAATAATAATAATAATAATAATAATAATTATTATTATTATTATTATTATTATTAATAATAATAATAATAATAATAATACCTTGAAGCTGTGGAAGAAATAAAGTTTTAAAAAGTTGCATTACTAAAATTCTTGGTGAAGAAAAAAGAACTACAGTAGTAATCACAGCTATGCTTAACTGTTACATTTAGAGACTTTCCACATGTGATGAGAACACAGGTTTGGGGATCAACAGCTGTGTAGCCATAATAAAGCCACTTGTCAGTGAGACTAATCAGAACAGAAAGCTTCAATTTGCTAGGGAGCATAAAGATTGGACTTTGATGCTAAGGAACCACCAGATCGATGGGTGCAACTGGGTAAGAAGGGAAGCGCATGAAGCAAGGCACCGATCATGTGTAGTGTCCACTGTACAAGCCTCTGGAGGCAGTGTTATGATCTGGGGCTGCTTCAGGTCAGGCCTAGACTCAGCAGTATTATGTGGAAATAAAATGAATCAGCTGACTACATCAATAGAGTTTTTCTTCCCTGGTGGCACAGGCATATTAGAGGACTTATACTGTGAAAGAGTGGCTCTGGAGAATGAGGAATTACATGGATTGGCCACCACATGACATAATCACAGATAAAGGCAGAAATTTTTGCAATTTTCATTTTTTTTGCCAGTTTGTGTGTGCATGTGTATGAAAATATATAAGTATGCTGTCATGTTCAAAAGTTTGTACCCCCTCTTTTGTACATCCTTAAAATATATATATTAAAAAATCATCCAATTCTTAGTATTAGACCAATACAGATGGCCAAGGACATATTTGTTTCATTGTGTCATTATTTATTTAACAAAAATAAAGCCAAAACGGAAAACAAAAAAACAAAAAAACAATAAATAAATAAAATAACACATGGGCAATGATAAGTACCCCTTTACTGATTACACAGGATTTAAAGAATTAAGTTGCGACCAAGTGCTGTTAATCATCAGCCTTGATCACCAGTTATAATCCCGCTGTGTGTTAACACAATGCCAAGAGCGAAATATGTTATAAAATACTATAACCCTTTTTCTGCATTCACTCCAAGGTCAGACTGTGGAATGCTCAGAGTAATACAAAAACAAACAAACAAACAAACAAACAAACAAGGGCTTCATGTCAGACCCCAAAGGCCTCAATGAGCATGTTAAATGTTATAGAACACTGAACAGGTGTGATTTGTTTTAAAGGACTGTAACAAGAAAACCACTTCTGTCTAAAAAGAATACTGAAGCATGACTGAGGTTCACAAATGCTGCATCTGAACAAGCCATAAGACTTCTGGAACTTCCTAAGCTTAAAGTGAGTAGTTGTGAGCATATGAGACTAAAGTGGAGTTGTTTGCAACTCTTAATGTGCAGTGCCTTCTTAGGAAAAAAAAAAAAAAAAAAAAAACTAACAGCATTTCAGCAGAAACATCTCATACCTATTGTCAAGCTTAGTGGTGGAGGGTGATGATTTGAGCTTGTTTTGCAGCCACATGACCTGAGCACATTGCATTAAGTCATTAAGTTGAATTCTGCTGTATACCAGAGTTTTTTTTTTTTTGCAAAACTTGGTCAAAATTTGGTCATGCAACAGGACAATGATCCTAATCACATCAGGAAATCTTCATCAGATTGGCTAAAAAATAAAAGTATCAAAGTTTTTGAATGACTAGTCAAAGTCAAGATCTAAAGAGAGCTGTACATAAGCAAATGCCCCAAAACCTGAACTAAAACAATGTTGTAAAAAAGAATGGACCAAAATTCCTTCACAACAAAGTACGAAAGTGATAAATTCATAAAAGAAACAATTTATTCAAGTTATTGCTTTTAAAGGTGCATGTTCAAGCTATTAAATCATGGAGGTACTTACTGTACGTAGTATTGGGAATTTTTTTTTTCCTTTTTTGCCTTCATTTTTGTTTAATAAATAATGCCAAAGTGAAAAACGTTGTAAGTTGTTATTCATCTGCGGTTGACAATTTTCTTTATATCTGTTTTTTTTAATCTGGCTGTAGTGATTAATTGATTGACAGACAGAACATATTTGTTCATTGACAGGCTGCAATAAAGGCTGACTGACCAGGTGAGGTTGAAGGGTCCTGCTCAAGAACCCAGGGGATTTGAACTCACAACCTTGTGATCACTAGTTCAAAACCTCAAACCAACCACTAATGTCCAAAAGAAGGCAAATGATTAAACCACTGGTTATGAATTAAATGCAGTACTACAATTGCATTATCAGTTAGTGTGTCGTATGGTAACATAACAAGTATATCATTTATTACCACCAGTACACATTTGTATATTCACAATAGGAAAGTCTTTCATTATATTCACAAAATGAATATAATTGCTGTTACACTCCAAAGGCAAAGTGCTTTTCTCTTGGGACTAAGCCCACAGGATAATCTCACCCCCAGAGGAAACTCAGCAGCCCTTAACACTCCCAGCATAGCATAATCCTGTTTTCACATGTAGATTCAGATAAGAGGGGTTTTCACTTGTCAGGAGTCATAATCTGAGATGATTCAATTTTGTACAGTTAACAGACAGATGGACCTGCCTTGGTCTGGAGACTGGAAAAGGCTGCTATGGCCCATGATTATCTGCTGATTTTTATTAGTGAATACTCACACTGAGTGAATAAATCTGAACCACTGGAATTAAGATATGATTATTTTAAACATCATAGGCATATTGACATTAGTATTTTAAAATGTCTTATTCTTTAAATTAAAAATCAGTGTAAAAGTTTAAATGCAATTTTTTATGTGCATGTTGAAAATAAAGCTCATCTGTGAGAATAATGGCCTGCTTTATTCTTTTATCTGGCCATAGTTGAGTGGGCCATATCAGCCATCAGCAATTAATCCATCCCACCATTTTTCATACAAACTCACCATTTACAAACCAAACCACAAACATCAACAGCAGATTGAGACAATCCAATCAGGAGAAGTACGCAATTTTAAGATGGTGAATTCAAATTCCAGGACACCGACAGAGCCAGAGTTAGCCCCATCAACTACTCAGTTAAATTTTGTAATTGGACTGAACAAAGGCACTTTTAACTCATTTAAATATAAAACACAAATAGACTCATCTGGTTAAGAACATATTCACATGAAATGAGGGACAGAGTGGATTTTTAGGCCCACCACTTTCATCCAAGATTGACTGTTTTCCCTGTACAGTATACTGTGAGGACGAGAAGGGAGAAAATGATCCCCGGCAACACAATTGGAGAGCTAATCATTCAATAAGGACTCTGTTAAGAAGATCCTTAATTGACTGGTTTTTTGTAGGATTAACAGTTCTTCTGACTGCCAGATTCAACACAGATTTAGCACAACAAAATCTGGCTCATCAACTCTGCATCATCTTTGAAAATTCCTGCTTCACCAGCAGCATCCAAGAATTATGGTCTGCCAGCAGCTAAAACCAACAACCCTGTCAGTAGTCATGATCATTCTCTACAAGTATCTTACAAATCTCTTCTCCAGCTTCCAACAAACATGCTCAACCAACAGCTACAAATGGAACCCTTTTTTATCTGCAGCTTCCAAAATCCCTGCTTCATCAGCACCTTCCAAGTACCACTTTCCATCAGTAACTTTCAGGAACCCTGCTCCATCAATATCTTCTAGCAACTCTGCTCAAATTTAAATAAAAATTTAATTTGTCACATACACAGTCATACACAGTACGATATGCAGTGAAATGCTTATACAACCGCCCGTGGTCTCAAAATAAATTATTAATAGCAAATAATGATGGAATAAAATAAGAAATAAAATATAGAAAAACTTTAGCTGTGGAAAATATAGCTATAGAGGAGAAGAAAATGGTTCTCTCCAAGCAGTATTCAGGAACCCTGTTCCACTACCAGCTTCCAACTACGGCATCCTGTTACATCTGTAATTTTCAAGAACCCTGCTCCATCAGTAGCTTTCAAGAACCCTGCTCCATCAGGAGCTTTCAAGAACCCTGCTCCATCAGGAGCTTTCAAGAACCCTGCTCCATCAGGAGCTTTCAAGAACCCTGCTCCATCAGGAGCTTAGAATGGCTTTGCTTCAAAAGCAGTAGAATATCATGCCAGAACAGCTGCAAGTACTCTTTCTGTCGCATAACTATTTCTGAGGTCAGTATATTAATATCTGGGTCTGTTGCTGTTGATACATATTACTGTACCTAGCTTAACTTTTGCTTGAGTCTTATTTATTTATTTGTTTATTGTCTCAGACCCTGATCTCTGGCTCAATCTCTCAAGCCCTATTCCGTTCGTTGTCTATTTCTCTTCACTTAAAAGCTATGCCATATCTTCTCTGGTTCTGACCCTATTTGTGTCCCAGACTCAGTACCTGTATCTAATTGGCTTGTGAATCTTTTGTTTTCCCATTTACCTCACTTCCTGTTTGTGTGATTTATCCTATACCAAAAAAACAAACAAACAGAAGAGCAGGTAATTACTTTCACCTGTTCTGTGTTTCCCAGTGCTTTATTTAAGCCCATTGTTTCTCAGCTCTTTCTTGAAGAAGTTTCCCCTGTTTTCTTAGAAATTCTCTTTAGTTGATTAATTTGGCTAGTTTCCTAAAAAAAATTGACAGTATTTATAAAAAAATAAAAAAATAAAAAAAAGCTTAAATATAACCAAATTATCATTGGTATATACAGAAGTCACACATTGATACAGACATCTACTTTAATTTTTTAATTTTTTATTTTATATATTCATTTATTTTCGCAGATTTCAATACATGATATTACTGAGCATTTTAAGTGATGTAAAAAGATCAGGGATTTCTCACAGTGTGTTTTGAGATTAACATAAAATTTAAACTTTTTTTCTCATGAGTTGTACTTTTTACACAAAATAAGTTTGGGTACAAACTTCAGGCTGTAATCCAAGTAATCCTACAGATTATTATAATTTTTTTTAATGGTTCAGTTACTCACTCACTCACTCACTCACTCACTCATCTTTCAATCTTTTTTCTCTCTCTCTCTTGCATTCAAGCACAAGGAGAACAAATGAAACTCCATATACACAGACTATGCTAATCTCTATGCCACCTAAATTGGTTTACTTGGGATATTTTAGTCGATACCTATCAATCTTGCGCGTGTATTCAAGTTGGATTCCTTCTCTAAGGAAACATATTTTTCTTTAAATCCAGTTAACCATTAGTAAAGTAATATTGCTTGGAAATCTTCCTGCTCTTCCTGCTCTTTGCATTAATGGAACCATGTGTAAACAAATAAGAGGGCACCATTTTCAGAGCAATGCTGGATTATAATAATTATGGTGCATCTTCAATGCTTTTTTAAATGAAGAATGCATTTCTAATTATGCGCCATGACTTCTCATAATTCTCATAAGATCAAACAACAATCAAGACACTTTGTAAAAATAAAAAAAAATTCTTCTTATATGACATACAATATTTCCATACAATGAAGTTTGGGCCTGCGCTTAAGTTCCTGGTCATCTATTCTGTTCTGCTTGTCGTACATGAAAGCTCCGGTGGCACCGATAACACATTTGGCCCTCATATCAAACTGGTGCCCTGTGAAAGAAAACAGCATCAATCACCGCTGCCCATTCATCTGTAGGCCCTGACAAGGCCGATTATTAATTTATCAGCCGACAGCTTCACCGTAATGGAGTGGCTCGTCTGCCTCCATGCGAAACTAAAGCAGGGACTATAATTAATAGGGAGCAGACATACCTAATTTTCCCTCTCTCCTCTGTGTGTCAAAGAGCAGCATAGGAGCCAGTGTTTGTGTGCGTGCACGTGTGTGTGTCCGTGTGTATGTGTGTGTGAGATCAGTACACTTTCTACAGTTCCTGACAGAGAGGATGTACTGCTTGATGTTGACTCCTTGTATTATGTAGATGCTAAATGCTGTAAATGTACAGTATATGAATGTCAATGCGGTAATGAAAGGATGATGCACTCTGACAGGTTAGTAGAAGAGAAGTTCTAATGGAGACCAGCTTAAGAAATCGTTATCTACTCAACCTGTAGTGTTTTACAGTCTATTGTTAGTAAAGTACCATCCACTTATTTATTAATGTCAGAAACCAATTATGAAATTAGGCAGGTGACCATTTTTAGCTCTTATGAGGACTCAGTATGAGGGCTACAGTGTTCTTAAACTCTCTACTGCAGTTCTGAGACACATCGGGGGGGGCAGCCATGCATCGAAAGCAACCCCTTCATGACTATTCATGAAACGTAAGAGAGGCACCTCTCCTTTCCCCTCCGCTCATCCTCGGTGCAGCCACGTCTGTGTGTGTTTGACATTTAAAAGGTAACACAGGCCGTTCTGAGTGAGGAGTTAATTCTGCCTCATATGCCGCTCCATATCTGAAGACCTCCAGCATACCGTATATCTAACGCTTACAAAATATTATACTTAAACATAAGTTCATGTGAACATGTGTCAAGAAGACTTTTTCTCTTGACTCTTTCAATTAGCTGAAAAGAAAAAGCCTAAGGACCAATTACGTCTTCATTTAAACTATTTATTTATTTATTTATTTATTTGTTGATTTACTGTTTTATTTGCAATTCAATTTATTTATTATTACATTCATTCGTAGGACCGGTTTTGGAGCCTGAGACCATGGATGGAATGCCAGTTAAGACATACACACGCACACACACACACACATACACACACATTCATACTCTCATTCACACCTAGGGATACTTTCTAGTAGGAAGTCCGCATTAAGGCATATATTTTGTATATGAAGTGTGAGGACATTGGAGTGCCCAAAGAAAACTCACCTAGACATAAAGACTGTGTCTTATCTATGTTAAGTCACTAGTACATGTTTAAACATAATAAACCATTTCTGTTTTCTGTTTATGTTTTATTTATGTACTTATGTGTATCAAAACAAAAACAATGTAAATGCCTACCTCACGCATACGTATTCACGCATCACTGTTATGTCGAATAATTTTTTTTTCTCCTTCTTGTCCTGGCATGTCTGTGGTGTGCCATGGGATCTGTCCTTGCTGAAGCTTCAACATAACAGTTACTGGCAACGCAGTACATGCAGCATTCAGGTTTCTTGAGCGGTTTATATTAAAACAGGACAGCAAGAGAGAAGGAGGGAGGCTGAGTCACCTGCTGCACACTGACTGGTGCTATGGAAGTGTGTCAGAAGCGATTTGTCACATCTGGGCCTGTCAGATGAAATCAGAGATGCAGAGGTGAATGTTAATGCCCGTGCACTCATGCTCATGCAACAGGCCCAGGAAGGACAGGAAAACAGCTCTAAGTATGTCTTCAATCTCTATACTCTATGGATCTACACTCCAAGTCGCAAGGTCGTAAGTTTTGTTATTTAAATGAAAGGGTTTAAAAGGTGACAAATGAACAAAGCTGGGTTTCATTACGGACTGATTCCTATGTACATCTTTTAAGATTTATTGCGTGTGTGTGTGTGTGTGTATATGTATTTATGTATGTATTTATATATCATTTCAGCTCTGTCCACCACTACACTGAACGTGAAATAACACTCATATTGTGATGACTTGAGATGAAATCTTGCTGACTTTCAGCTTTAATTCGTTCATAAATAATGAAACAAACATACACAACTGTAAAAAGAAAAAAATAATTTAATACTTGGCTAAAACATTTATTTATTTATTTATTTTTTATTTTTATTTTTTCTTTTATTGGTTTCCCTTATTACTTACGAAATTACTTATATACTGTACTTATATAATTTATTAAATACAATAGATTTCAGGGGCTCTTTTTGTAGATGCATTACCTGTAGAGTACTAGAATGCTTTGCTTCAAGCTGTTTTTTTAAAGCTTTTCAGTCGTTGTTTTGCTGTTTACTTTTGTAAATTTTCTGTTATTTACAAAATAATTACATTTTGATATAAAACTCCATAAAAAGTTAAATACATGAAACCTTTTCTCCTTGCTTTGTGGATATTTATCCTAGGTTAAGTTTTACAATGCAGAGACTCCTGCTGTCTCTGTTGCCTTGACTGCCATGCGATTCCACGCGAGGGAAAGAAATTAATTCTGTGCTGGTTCATCTCTAAGGCAGACGAGCAGGAGGAGCAGCACAGAGAACATGCTGATCATTGGAAATAATTATTTGCTGTGTCACTGGCAACCGTACTCCACCATCCGTCTATGTCAGCAAAGCATTTCTGACAGGCCCTAAGAATGTGAGTGTGTCTGTATGTGTGTGTGTGAGAGAGAGTTTGCTGAAGACACTGACACGGACTCCTCTTAATGAACAGAAGAATCTGGATTTAAGATTTATGGATTAATCCCATCTGGGTCTGAAAATACCAGAGATCTATACTCCAAGTCGCAAGGTCGTAAGTTTTGTAATTTAAATGAAAGGGTTTAAAAGGTGACAAATGAACAAAGCTGGGTTTCATTACGGACTGATTCCTATGTACATCTTTTAAGATTTATTGCAGTATAATCCTTTAGTTAGGGGGAAAAAGGAAAGCAGTAATGATTAATCACTTTTAATGTTGGTGTCTAGAGCAACTCTCTTTCTATTTGTTATTGCCAGGGAAGAGCAGCTCCTCAGTGTGGGCTGAGAACATTGTTCTGTTGTAGGAATGAGATGGCCTAGGGAGCCCTGATCTTTCTCTTTTCCTCTCTTTTCTGCCTTAAAATGACTGCAGGCTAAGTAACCACAAGGCCCTGGTTAATGCTACTGTGTGCTCAAAGGAATTTTCTAGAACAAGAAGCAAAGGAAAACGAAGAAAAGGAAAAAAAAATAAAATACACAGCAAATATAAAGGCCAAGTTTTAAAACAAATTACATACAGCAGCATGATATATTAAGGCTTAGGAAATATCTTCTTTTTTTCTCACTTGATTCACGGTGCTTTCTGCATAAACTATGCTTGTGTAGGCTTGCAAAACATACAGTATAGTCATGGCCAGCTAGTAGAAATGGGCTAGTACGGATAAGCCCTTCCTCCCTGAAGGAACAAAAAATAAAAAATGCATAGAAATAAGGCTTAATTTTTGGCATTCATGTGATCTTTCGTCTTTTGGTTTATAACAAATGACTTAAAATGACTGATTTTCCTTTTTGTGGGTCCAAGACCAACAGCACCACCAACAATCAAAGGTAAATACACAGCATGGTACAGAGTAGAGAGACTGCGACTGGTTTAGCCCTGACTGCAGATTCACACAGCCTCAGATAATTATACCTGTTAAATTTTTTAGCTCCTTATTCAATATTGGAACTTGATATCGCTGCCTCCATCTCACATGTCTTTAGCCACATGCCTTGCCAACTATTAGAAAAAACACAGACTGGCTTTAATCAAAGTCCGCAATTACTTCATCTTTTAACCCAATATGTTGAGTTGACCATGGTTCATTTAACACAGCATCTGGAATAAACCGCAAGAACAATCTTTGTATAGGCTCAAAAAATGTCTAATATGGGATGTTTGCACAAACCATAGCCATAGACTTCTGTTCTTGACTGACAGGTGAAATCTGATGGGGCCTTTCGTGTTGTAAGACCACCTGCCTCAAGGTTTTATAGCTTGGAATTTCTGAAATGCTTTTCTGCTCATCACAGTTGTAAAGAGTGATTATTTGCTCCTCTTGTTGTTACTAATGCCTTCCTATCAGTATAAAGCAAAATGTATTACTACCTAGTAGATCATTCATTCATCTTCTATACCGCTTCATCCTTGTATTCAGGGTCGCGGGGACCTGGAGCCTATCCCAGGAAACTTGGGGCACGAGGCAGGGTACACCCTGGAGAGGGTGCCAATCCATCGCAGGGCACACACACACATACACACACTCATTCACACACTACGGGCAATTTGGGAACGCCAATCAACCTAACCGGCATGTCTTTGGACTGTGGGAGGAAACCGGAGTACCCGGAGGAAACCCACCAAGCACGGGGAGAACATGCAAACT
>JAQQZT010000036.1:25649394-25661418 GCA_030068275.1 Clarias platycephalus | reverse complement strand
GCACACAGAGACGGGAATCAAACCCGGACCCTGGAGGTGCAAGGCGACAGTGCTAACCACTACACCACCGTGCCGCCTTCCTAGTAGATCAGCATTTTTTTAAATATTTAAACTAGTCTATTTGGTAGATAAATGTTCATGCCACAGCCATAGCCACTGATTTTACCCTAAAGTTTGATGTGAACATGAACATGGCCTGAAACTGTGACCTGTATCTGGCTTTATGTGTTGTACTGCTGCCACATTGACTGATTAGGAAATGCATTAATTAGCAAAGGTTCAGGTGTTTCAATTAAAGTGGCCAGTGAATGTATGTGTTCCAGTTTCTCCATGCACACATGTATTTTGCTATTATTCTTCATAACATTAAATCTTGTTGATGCGTTCCTCATCACTATTTCCAAGTTTACCAGTTGATTTTATATTTGCATAAAATCTATGAGACATTTTAATCTGAAACACACCCTATCAATTAGCTGGTTTCTATTCATCTTAAGGAAAAAAAAAAAAAACCTAACAATTATATTGTCACTGAGAAAACACCATAATGATTGCCTTTCTTTGTCACTCAGTAAGCCTTTACCCCACTCCTCCCCCCTTGCCTCGTATCCCTCTCTCAGCCTCTCCTGGGGGGAACCAAACCCAGTGGAGTGAGAGCGAGTCCAGGGCAGGACATTTGGCAGTAAAGTGACAGTAATGGTAAGGACAATGAATTTTGTGTCTGGCAGTCATATGGGGAGACGCTCGGCTGGGCTGACGGCTCTGATTAAACCACTGCAGGTAGAGAAAGGGGTGGAGAACACAGTCATTATACTACACAGCTCTTTCTTAATCACACTTCTGGCAAAAAAGTAGGGAAGAAGAGAAAAAAAAAACGAATGAGGCAAAAATATCCAAAGCCACTAAATTAAATGGGTTTTCAAGTTTAATTTCAATTTTCAATTTGCTACAAGCATTTTATTGCATTAGGTGGAATATGGTAAACTGTGGAAGAAACTGACACATAAAATGACTAATGAATTGGTTTTAGAGATTATTGTGAAAGAGGAAAAGTAGAGTATTGCATGACCTCCTGTATTTTTTGTGTCATGTCCAGGTTGAAGGAGCTCAGACTGGAAAATGTGCCAGCAATCACCAGCTGAGTACAGACATAAAAATTATTTAAGAAAGTAAGTAGGTAAGTAAATAAATAAACAAATAAATACATATAACAAATGTGTGTATAACAAGTAAAAGATTATATGATTCTTAGATTCTTCTTATGCTCAAGGAAACATTGCAAATTTTAGAAAGATTTAAAAAAAATAGCAAAATCTTATAATTATATCAGTTATATCAGTAAATGAAAACATATGAATACTGTCAGGTGTAATACTCTCCGCAAATGAAAAAAAAAAAAGCTAGCAGATTTGTAGGAGATCCCCCTCCTTCACCGTGCCTTTTTGCAGAGCATGGGAATCTGTGTGTCCTCAGACGCCAAATGCGGACTGACAGATAGCCTTAAGAGACAAAGTTGGGAGTTAGCGGCGACGGTGTGGAGGCTGAGCGAACAGGACATGCCATATACACCCAGGCTAACAATGAACATATGCTTTGTTTTCCTCATGCCAACACGGAGCACTTGTAGCCTGGAGAGAGAGATGTGAGATTCGGTAGAAACAGCTGGAGCGAACGGCCTGCTGGCTATTTTCCTGTTTTGGAGGCCACGTCATTTCTAATGTGTGCGTGTTTTTGTAGTAAGTAATTATAAGGTCCAATTGGTGTCTAAAGGTCTACACTTTCTCTTAAATCATTTGCCTTAAAATAAGTCATTATGACTGGAAATTGTAAAGAAGTGACCAGAAATTTACAGTACAATTAGGTGTGCATGAAGAGAATAATAAATGTGACAAATATATTAGGTATTTTGATCAAAACCCAAACCTAAGCAATTTTAATTATTACTGGAAGTAGTTAGCTTAATTGTTTACATCATGTGAATCAGGATTTTATAATTCACTTTGGGGTCTACCACAGGAACACTATAACTTTCGCAACTAGGGTCAAGGTAGAGAATTGGCCTATTGCCATATTTTTGGAAGGAAGAAACCAGAGAATCTTAAATGCAAAACCAAAAACAATATATATTTTTTTCATTTAGGAAGTGCTGGCTGTAGAAAGTGACATCCAGGAACATTATTGTGTCTATGGGATGAGCTGTACCAGCTCATCCCACAGACTGAAAATTCTCACTGTAAATGGTTTGTTGCAGTGGTGTGACACAAGCAATTAACACTGTTATATATTTGTGTATCCATATCAACACCAGTCAGGTCCAGTTTGAGGCTGTTGGGGCTTACACACTGCAGGGATGTCAACAGTGTCATCAAGTGAAGAACGGCATAAACAACCCAAACAGGCACTTTGTTTAAAAAAAAAAAAAAAAACAGAAAAGGTTTTTTTTTTTTTTTCTGATAATGCATACTCATTTTTTATATTACCCAACATCTCACGCTGATCTAAATCTAATCTACACTTTATTGCCAAATCTATTCATTCTCTCATCCAAATCATTGAATTCAGGTGTTCCAATCACTTCCATAGTTACAGGTGTATAAAATCAAGCACCTAGGCATGCAGACTGCTTCTACAAACATTTGTGAAAGAATGGCTCGCTCTCAGGAGCTCAGTGAATTCCAGCATGATACCGTGATAGGATGCCACCTGTGCAATAAGTCCAGTCGTGAAATTTCCTTGCTACTACATATTCCATAGTGAATTGTTAGTGGGATGCGATTGTAGAGATCTTCATGGAATGGGTTTTAATGGACGAGCAGTTGCATCCAAGCGCAATGCAAAGCATCGGATGCAGTGGTGTAAAGCACGCCGCCACTGGACTCTAGAGTAGTGGAGGTACTTGTCTGACTTCATTGTGCCAAGTGTACAGTGTGGTACACATTATTATAATGTGGGGTTGTTTTTCAGGAGTTGGGCTCAGCCCCTTTGTTCAAGTGAAAGAAACATTTAATGCTTCAGCATACCAAGACATTTGGGACAATTTCATGTTCACAAGTTTGTAAGAACAGTTTGGGGATCGCCCCTTCCTGTTCCAACATGACTGCACTACAGTGCACAAAGCATGGTCTATAAAGACATGGGTAAGCATATTTGGTGTGGAAGAACTTGACTGGTGTTCACAGTGTCCTGACCTCAACCTGATAGAACACCTTTATGATGAATTAGAGTGGCGACTGTGAGCCAGGCCTTCTCGTCCAACATCAGTGTTTGATCTCACAAATGCGCTGCTGGATGAATGGTCAAAAATTCCCATAAACAGCTATTGACTCTGCTGAAAGTTGCTTACCTCTGTGCACTATGCGTCTCAGTATCTGCTTACCACGCTTTGCGATTTTACATGTCCTACCACTTCATGGCTGAGTTGCTGTCATTCCCAGTTGCTTCCACTTTGTTATAACACAACTAATAGTTAAGGAAATTTCATGAATGGACTTATTGCATCACATTACCACACTGAAATTCACTGAACTCCTGAGAGCGACCCATTCTTTCATTTTAACTAACTAAAGGGTTTTTAATGTAAATCCCCTGCTTTTATCAAATATAAGCAAGTGAAACCCAATACATATTTTGTATATGGTATAGATACAATACATGGTATGGCTTGTCTGCTTTCATTCCTTTGTCTTTTTTGGATATAGTTTGATCAGATTGTCATATTAAATTTGTCAACACTTGCTGCCAGAATTTTATCGTTACAAAAAATCTTTATAAATTAGACTTCTGCCTACTGTATACTCAATTTGCATTTTTATCCCAATTTATCCCTAAAACAACTTTTTATACTTAAATATGTCTCTGAATGGCAGATGTTGAGTATGCATTATCAGTGCAAGTAAATGTGTAAGCAATCACATTTAGCAGACTCCCTTATCCAGAGATATTTTTTTTCCTCATTATACATCTGAGCAGTTGAGGGTTAAGGGCCTTGCTCAAAGGCCCAACAGGGACAACTTGGTGGTTGTGGGATTTGAACCTGGGACCTTCCGAACCGTAGGCCAATGCCTTATCCACCCCTGACAACAATATAGCACTACAATGCCATTGTCACTGATGTTCTGAGAATGGTTCATTTCTCAGTTAATATCCATCAATGTAAAGAGAACACCATAGGTCTAATAATGCCCATATCTGTCCTAAGGTGTTCCCTTTCCACTGACGGACAAGGACCTAATATCAGTAGCAACTACAGTATAATCTAAACCATAAACCCAAATGTAGGTTTTCCTAATAAGATGGTCAATATTTTATCCAAAATGGGTCATCCTTATAAAGTGGTCAGTCTTTTCACTGACTGAGGTGCAAATGCACTGAAGTATTTCAGTTTCATCTGTCACCTTTAACAAATACCTGACTCATCTCTAGAAAAGCTGGGTAATTAGCTGATGAACTGAATCAAGAGTGAGCAGGGAAACATGAAGAACTGTGGCCCGGCAGCACAAGATTTGAGTAAAACCGGTGTAGGGTATGAGTGCAGATTGGAACCTCCCCCACATGGCATTAATGAGCCCCACCTGTCCTCTACATTAAATACCACAGTGAAGTATGGGAAATGTCATGTGCAATTAAAAGTGCTGATACTAAACGGCAGAAATCAAATCAAGACACTCTGCTCACTTCAAAGAAATGGGGGGAGAAGTAATGGGGCTCTCATTTTCAAATTTCCTGACGCTAAGTTTTTTATATTTCTCTCGCTCTTCTCTCTCTCTCTCTCTCTCTCTCTCTCTCTCTCTCTCTGTGTTTGGTAAAGAGCTGAAAGTTTGCTGTGTTGTGTCTTTTTTGTCAAGGGGTGTTCAGAAATGGTGTCAGAGTAGGACTGCTTATTCTGGATCAGATGCTTATGGCTTAGCTTATAAAGTGTTAACATTAAAACCATTTACGTTAAAACCTTTTCCCTTGTGCCACCAACCTGTTCTGGCCACTGAGGGCGTGGCTCCGCAGGGCCTATGGGGGTGTGCTATGGTGTCTATGACGTTGCCAGCAGACCCTTTGGGTTCTGTAGGTTGTGGGGCTTCCATTAAACGGATTTGTTCATCCAGAACATCCTGTGGGTGCCTGATCAGAACACGATCTGGTAAGTCTGGGACTTTGCCTGCTGGGCCCCATGCATGGCAGGGTGCAGTGCACTGGGCGTTCTGGTGCCTTTCTATCATGGAGGGCACTGGCTTTTTCAGGCGATTTGTGCTGCATTGGCTTTTCTGTGGGCATAAATGAGCCTTGGGTGGCCATGATCTTTTCACCAGTTTACTTAATTGATAATCTTTCTAATCAGTTTGTTTTCTACCATCTTGTTTTTCGAAAGGGATCAATAGACATGTTGGAGCAAGCATGGGTGGCAATGCTTCTTACTGTATATATTATTTATAAAAGTAGTATAAGAAGGCTTTACTTCTTTACTTCTAAGGCTTTTTTTAACTGTTTATAACATCACTTTTAGTCAACATTTAGATTTTAGAGCATAACAATGTGGTGTCAGTTTGGGTATTTTACATGCCCTCACCTCGGACTGCTACGGATATGTTTGTTCAACCGACCCGTGTTTTATCTCATAGCAGTGCTTCACATTACTTCTTAAATTAGCACCATGGATTGGGAACATATGAGACAAACTGGTTTTAAACTTCTCAATGATCTGTACCGTAAGATTCAGTTATCAAACACTGCATACCTTTTGTATACTAATCCATGCTGTGTCACGCAACTGTTTGTGTTTATGAGGATTTGGATGCTTTTTAGGGGCATTATGAGCCTTACACATGTTTGATTGCGCTGATTGGTGGACTGACATGTGACTGTGGAGTGACACATATAGCCATGCCCACTTTAAGGGCAAAACATTTTGATTTAATTTATGATGCAGATTTACATGCTGGAGGACTGACAAAGTTTTATTAAATTCTGGCCAGTTTTGTGTGATGCTGTAACAAAATAATCTGGACAGACATACAGATGTAGGGACATACAGGTACAGTACAAACAGATTTTTTCCTGAGACTGGTTTCGGGTCCTCAGTGTATGAAATGTCAAGATATCATTGAAAGAGGGAGTTCTGACCAATGTCCAGACAAAACATTTCTTTTATTTATATGGATTTTTTATAATTACCTTTTATTTATATGAATAAAACGTTCCATAACACATTCATGTTATAGGTGTTAGAGTCTGATATTTTGCTATTTCTTTAACAGAGTAACATGGGTCTCAGAGGTCCCCTAAGTCTGTTTGTTAATGCTGCACCTGAAATATTCATCAGATAACACATTCCAACCAGAGAACAATAGTGCTATGCAACAACCCGGGGTGGGTATCTTCTTATATGAGGTCACAACCGGTGGAAAATCTAATTGGCCTGTTTAAGCCTTAATACAAAAATGAAAAAGACAGGTCTGTCTATATATCTACAAATAACTAAAAAATTTATTGTGCATAAATGGTCTCTTTTAGAATACAAAAATATATAGGCTAGAAAAATGTATAAATAGCTAGATACAATTATAGTTGACAATTACAGTATGTAAGTGATATTTAACTTTGCTTACAGCAAATACAGAAAACTGTACTACTTGCTGCTAGATAATTTAATAAATCTTTGTCGAGCAGTTGTACTGTATGTGTTAATCTGAATATTATCAAATATTCAGTATATTTATTTCATTCATTAATAATATACAGCCGATTGTAAAGGATCATGGTCAATGGTCATTGAGAATCTTGTTAAATAATCAAGGTCTATAATTAGAGAGAGTAAGGTGTAGCAGTACAATTGATCCAAATTTAAAAGATTTTTTCCCAACGAGAGTCTTCATTGAGGAAGTAATTAGAGACTGAGCAAAGACTCCATCTCTACACAAACAATGGGTATTTAATGTAGTACAACCTGAATAGAATAGAAAGCTTCTGCGTGTTGGCTTTGTCTTATTCACAGCTGGATTGTTAGTAAGCCACTTTGTTGATTGGAAGTTGTCCAACCAAATCTCAATGCAAGACTTATTACACAACCAAAAAAAAACCCACCCCGAATGTTATTAACTATTTTCTATAAGATTCTGTGAACGCCAAACAAGCACACTCTGATCTAGTGGTGAAAGACAAATTATAATCATACATCATTCACAAAGCCTGAAATGATATTTCAATATAAATTTGCTAACCTAATGAGCGTGTGACTGCACTTTGCCTAAAACCCTGTTCTCCCCTAGCTATGAGCTTGTGCACTGGTCTATACATCCTAGTATATGTGCTGAGTGAGCAGTTCCTCTCACTGCAATCTCACTAATTGGGCCTCTCTCACTTTCACCTTTAAGACCTTCGTGTGCTCATACAGAAAGGCAAATAAGAGTGGAAAGGGGGGAAAACACAAGCCTTAAATAATGAGTTTCCTCAGAAACTCTGAAATGTAACAGAAAAGGATGACATTTCAGTTTGAACCTGGCTGACTTCTTAACAACGCACAGACAAAAGGAGGCCCGAATGCTGTGCTTCGCCCACCCATTACTCTCATATAATTTTCTGTATTAATTCCCATCTTTGATAATGACAGGGCCTCTCTAACCCACCTTGTCTCCCTAGAAAAGTACTCACAGTTCTCTGAAACAACTTTACAGAAAATAAAAAAGAGAGCAAGAGGAGGGAAAAAAATTCCCCACCGTTCAATCCATGCAAACGTGTCAAGACCTCTTTTGAATGAATAATGGTGAGTGAGGGTAAATAAAGCAATATGACCAGAAGGACCAGGAATTCTGGCAGATAAGTGTCAGCGGCAGAGTAAAAAATGAAGCATTTACCTGTTCGTAATCTAATTTCATGATGGCTTTCTGTAGATATCGGACCCCGCCGTGAATAAGCTTTAGTGCTTCTGCTGCTGGTCCCCGGTGAGAAATCACCCTTCTCCGTCAAGGCCATCTGGGAGAGAAAAAGAGTGTGAGAGAGAGAGAGAGAGAGAGAGAGAGAGAGAGAGAGACCCCGCCATCAGATCAACAGCTGCCTCTCTGATATTTGGTTACTTATTCTCTCTGCCAAATATTTAGGCGATATTACATATCATTTTCATATGCATCTGTTCCTCCACTGCGATGTGGTTTAAGGGAGAACTGTGACAGGGTAGAATGGGATACAGAGAGATATATTGGGCAAGCATTGTATTAATATTCATGAGAATAAACCGTGACTGTTAGAAAAAGAAATACAAAGCGTTAAAGAGAAGAAAGCCAAACTCATTTTTGAGATTTCAGATGCAATATTTGGTCACTTAAGTCTACAATGAGAAAAATATACAAAACAGATTCTGACCCGTCAGAGGCACAGATTCCAAATGTGACAAAAGATGTGAATCTACATGGCATTGGGCCTCTCCATGAATTTGGGATACAGGGAGGATTTTATGTAAAATATGGTCAGAAGAAAGTGATGGAGTGAGCGGGGGAAAAAAACTGAGATCATGCTCTCTGTATTCCCAGGACGATGTGATGAACACTTTACAACTACAACAGTAGACATAGGTTTATACTAATGCTAGACTTTGGCTATATTAATACAACATGGTCAAATTCAGAATTATTTGCATTTCCATGAAATTATATGAATATTTACATTGTGGCTTAGTGCAGAGTAGGCACTTTTTCTTCTTTTACTGCTTCAAAATCTTACTGAAATAAATGTCTACTAATAATATATACAGTACTGTGTTAAAGTTTTGATTATGTAGATTGAATTAAAGAAATGAGAACAAATGTTTTACTGCAAAAGGCTGTAAAGTGCATAAAGAAATAATTAAAGAATTGGATGTTTATATCACAACCTTTGCAGCATCCTCATTTCCCCTCTCATCTGATCCAACCACACAGCATTCAGCATCAGTATACTAATCACCGGCCTGATCATCTGCACCTGTTACTCACCGGTTCATGCATCATACAAGTCCAATGTTTTTTTAATGCTTAAATAATTAATAGGCCACTGTGTGGCTTAACAAATAAACAAAAAACATTAATCTGAAACTAGGAAAGTACAGGGACTGTTCTGAAATGAGAATCAAAAGACCTTCAGGAAGGCTGGAGAATGATTACTCAAGACTACCCACTAAACATTGGACGTCGGATAGACGTGCAGATCATGTCTATATTGGGTCCGTCGGTCCATGACCAATTCTGGACGTCTATTCGACGTCCAAACTAGGTCCACTATTTGGATGTCCAACCATGACCCAACTTGGACGTCATTTTGACGTTTTGTACCAGACTGCAAACATGTTTATTTCTGTTGGGTGTTTTAACTTAGGTGGTTTTTGGGGACTGACCTACTTTTGGATGGAGCCCCCAGTGGACATTTGAGAAATGGCATGTTTTTACACTGGGCTTCATTTTTAAGAACTAGATGTTGGCACTTGGGTTCATGTTTTAAAATTTTGTCTGTAAAATCGAACCAGGCCTCATTATTTATTTTTTTTTTCCAGTGGAATGGCTTATAATAACAGGTTTGTGTTTATTTACAAAGCAAAATCATCAGTGTTAACATCTTACAGTGTTTATATAGGTCTTGTTCCTTTTATCATAGGGATCAGAATATTTTCCATAAAATTTTATTTATATAGCACTTTTAACAATTGACATTGTCACAAAGCGGTTTTACACAATCAAAAGAATTATTTAAGTTTGTATAAAAGGTGAATGTGTATGAATAAAAATAAGATTGTCCCTGATGAGCAAGTCGAGGATGATGGCAACACGGGAAAAACTCCCTCAGATGGCAGTAGGAAGAAACCTTGAGAGGAACCAGACTCAACAGGGAACCCATCCTCATTTGGGTGGTAATGGATAGAAGGGATTGATCTGCAGTCATACTGTGTGTTAGGAGGCTGGAAGTTTAGTATAACAGGAAATGTGTTTAAGTTAATATGGAGTCCAGTTCATTATTGGAGGCTCAGATGTAGGACCGTCTACATGGAAAAGTGGAACCATCCCCAGTCACCACACACATCCCAAGCAGACCACAAGGGGCATTTGGTAACAAGATTCGAGAATACTTGATTAACAAGATATGATAAAGCTTTTACGCTGGATCCCCATCCTGTCATAACCTACCCATTTTTCTAACCAGTCATAGGACTGGCACGGCATGCAGTGGCTGGGTTCTATGGTGCATAGGGTCTTGAACAAGGGCCCAGCAGTAGTGACCAGGTGGTGGTGGGGCTTGAACCCCTGACCCTCTGAGCAGCAACCCAGAACCTTAAACTCCTGAGCCATCATTGACCCCACTCAAATTAACTTAAAAAATGTTAAACACTGGAGATTTTACTTCGCAGAAGAACGTGTATGGATTATTCATTTTCCATAAAGCAGTTTTGTTTGCTGATATGTATGAAATGGTTGATGCTACATTCCTCAGTTTTCTGATTTTTGTTTATTCCTTTTTGTGTGGTATCAAAACAAGAATATTGGTACCAGTGATATTTTGGATGTAGGGCATTTCATTTCAAATGCATGCCAATGAGGAATGATTCTTATTTAAGACTTTTACCCATGGCGACCAGCAGTGAAAGCAGAAACAGGAAGCAATGTGACAAATTTAAACAAACTCATTACTTGGCATATGGTGTAAAGCTTGGATAACTTCCACACCTTGGGTGGACTGCACTAGAGTTTAATTTAATGATTTCAAGAGAAACAACAATCAGTTCCTCTTCCAGCTGGAACTAGTGCCTGAGCCATGTTGCTGTGGAAAATGAATCAACATCTGACCAATCAGAATGAAGGATTCAACAGACATTCAACAATAAATAATAAATATTATAAGAGTTTGGCTATATTGCAGTCTGTGATATTCTTATCATTACGAACCTTAGACATTTTAACACAAATGGAGCAATAATTCTCCTAGATACAAACAGAGAGAGAGAGAAAGACTCTAACATTGCTTAACAAACTGTCTTACAGCATATCCAAGCTCAAGCCCTTCCCTGACGAATGGAATCCACAAATCCCACATTTCAAAGGAAGAAAGAGAAAATAAATGTGGATTAGCGTGGATCACTCAATCCCTTCTCACTTATTCTCTTCCCATTTGTCACTTTTTCTCTTTCTTCCTTTTCTACACAACAGATTAAACACATGAACAGATTAAAGAAGCCTTGAACTCTAAGCGTGGATAATTGATTTTTGTCGTAATTGAAGCGATGATGGCTCATTTGAGACAGCGAAAGATTTAGTCGCAGAATTGCTCTTGTTTTTACTGGAAAAGGAAAATAAATCCCTCCAAGTCGAGCACTTCCGGGTCTCCAGAGAGGCCACTGGAATCCACTTTAGAGTCTGACAATACTGCTGTGAGGAGTTACGCAACTACAGAGACACAGGATGGGATGCGCACACAGTGTGCCACTAGTAATCCAAGCAAGTAAAGAGGATTGATCCGATTTTTCTCCCCCCTCTCTGATGAAGAGGGGAAAGATGAAAGTCATTTAGAACAGAAAAGAAAATGTATGTGTGTGAGAGAGAGAGAAAGAGAAGGGAGTTATACAAAGTGTCATCTGTGATATATTGTCTGGGATTTAAGGCACTATGTGGTTACGTTTAGTTTAATTTCATGACTAGGAAGTCCTAAGAAATGCTACATGTTTCCATGATTGTAGTATAAAAAGTTTATGAAAGAAAATATAGATATCAAATATCAGAAACATTCATTTAAACTACCCTAACCCATTCTACAAACATGTCTTGAGGTTCTTTAATTATTTAAAAAAATAACAAGGTAAGGTTTGGGGTGTTTCATTAGCTTTTATGCAAACTGTAGTTGTGAAAATGTTGCCTGTGTTAAACTGTCTTTTATTTTACACAAACATACTGTACATACATACATACATACATACATACATACATACATACACTACCGTTCAACCGTTTGAGGTCACTTGCAAATTTCTTTGTTTTTGTTTAGTGATTTATTTTCTACATTCTACAACAATACTGGGGATTT
>JAQQZT010000036.1:25627181-25640459 GCA_030068275.1 Clarias platycephalus | reverse complement strand
TATATTTTTTTTTTTTTGATATCTATAAGATAGATAGATAGATAGATAGATAGATAGTACTTTAAAGATCTAAATATAAAAATAAAACGTCCGTGACTAGCAAACACACTTTGTTTGTTTGTTGTTTGCTTGTTTGATCGTTGAATATGTTTTCCTCACTCACTCACTCACTCAGATGAAGTTGTCTCCTAGGCAGAGGCCTATATTGCAAGCATCAAAGCGACTTAATGAATTGGAGATCGTGAAACGCATTATAAAATCACACAGCAAACTCGGTCTCTGGTGGGTATTTCCTATCTGTCACCCTTTCCCAAAACTTGATTGGTGGTTGTCATTGGCGACGCGGGCGATGACGTGTCTAATTCCAGAGCACGTGGGTGGCGAAGAGCGGCGCTCCCATAAACAAAGACACATTGGCGCGGCGCGCTAGTCTGGAGCGGAGCACCGCGGACGCCTTGCTTTTCTCCACCGTCTTACAGCCTCTACTTCTAGCTCGTACTGGACATTTTCACTCCCGTATATATATACATACATATTTTTGTCCCAGACTGAGAGTGTATGGATACGATACAACTTTTCTGATGGCGATATAAAGGTACGTCATCGCTATGTGGTTTTTTTCCACCTGTCTTTTCTTTAAGCTGCTGTGTAGATGATCGCAAAAAATGTTGGATACGAATTTCATAAATCTGTGCACACTAGGTGGTTTTGAATGTTAATGCGAGAGTTGATGAAGATGCGGAGGTGCCATTGCGCGCAGACACGAGTGAAATGCACTTGCTCGAGTTTTGCTGTTTACTCTGAACGTCCAGCAAACAAGCTGCAACTTCACCAAATGACCCACTGTTGTATGATGCGTCCGGTGCTGAATTTGCTTGAATTATTGTTAACTAGTGTCCAGATAAATCTTAGAATCTTGTATTAACTCGTGCAGCATTATTTAAAGTCCATCCGGGCATTGATGGAAATTGCAAGTGTCATTTTAGCAATAGGGATTTTTCTTTGTTCAAAACATAAAACTTGACTTCTCTCTCAGACTGATCCACCTCCTTTTTGAATTACACATTATGAAGGCTGTAATGTGGCTTTGAAGTGACGGATTACAGTTAGTTTAACGTCAGTGCTCAATGGTAACAGGTTTAACTTTTTTTCATTCAAGTACATTGGCATTGCTCATCTGAGTCAAAAGTTGTGTTTTACATCAGGGAAGCGATTCCAGCAACCGGACTGCTGTTCTTGAACCCTGCTTTGTTATCTGAAGCTGACAGCATCGTACATTTGAGTGGCGACCAAGAGGAGTCCCACGGTTGAAGGTAATGAAGTCTGAAAGGAAATGTTTTTGCTAAATAGGCTGTAAAGTAAGAGAGATCATTGCAAAGTTGTATTAAAGGGCATTATGTGGACTCTATTTAACCAAGTGTAGCACATACTATTATGTATGTGAAATATTGGCCAAAGTTAAATCAAAGCTTGGTCTTTGTGAAGTCTAGTTGCACTGTAAAAGTTACAATAAAACAGACATTTTGTTCTGCAGTAATGCATGAAATATTTTTTCAACTTGTTAAATGTTCATTAAAGCGTTCATTGTATGTCAATTTATTTACCCTTTATCAAATTATTTTGCAGCCATGCCCTGCGTTCAGGCTCAGTACGGCTCGTCGCCGCAGGGCGCGAGTCCTGCCTCGCAGAGCTACAGCTACCACACCAGCGGCGAGTACAGCTGCGACTTTCTAACACCCGAGTTCGTCAAGTTCAGCATGGATCTGACCAACACAGAGATCACGGCCGCCACGACGTCTCTACCCAGCTTTAGCACGTTTGTGGACAGCTACAACCCTGGCTACGATGTGAAACCTCCGCCGTGTCTGTACCAGGTGCCACCTGCGCACGCCTCCGAACAGCCCTCTATCAAAGTCGAGGATGTCTCCATGCACGGGTACCACCACCATCATCACCACCACCCGCACCCTCATCAGCAGCAGCCGCAGGCTCACCTGGGCCCACCGTCGGAGGACGTGTTGGCACACTCGGGTTCTGTTTATTTCAAACCGTCTGCTTCACCACACGCACCTGGCGGCGGCCCTAACTTCCAGGTGCAGCCGAGCCATGTGTGGGAGGACGCGAGCTCCCTGCACGCCTTCCACCAGAACTACGTGGCGGCCGCGTCGCACGCATTGGAGCAGCGCAAGAACCCAGTGTCGCGCCTCTCGCTCTTCTCCTTTAAACAGTCGCCCCCGGGGACGCCCGTGTCCAGCTGCCAGATGCGCTTTGACGGCCCGCTCCATGTGGCTATGAGTCACGAGGGCCCAGGCGCGCACCGGACCCTGGACGGTCAAAGCTTTGCCGTACCCGGCGCTGTGCGGAAACAGGCGGGAGTCGCCTTCCCTCATTCTCTGCAGCTCGGGCACGGACACCAGCTCCTTGACGCGCAGATGCCGTCGCCACCATCCAGAGGATCCCCGTCCAACGAGGGTATGTGCGCCGTGTGCGGGGATAACGCAGCGTGCCAGCATTACGGCGTGCGCACATGCGAGGGATGCAAAGGCTTCTTCAAGGTGAGCGCAGTTAAAGTGGTCTAAATTAAAGCGAAATTGACGGATGGGCATTGAATACCGGCCTATTCATTAGCACTGTCCTGTTGAAGTGTAACTACATATATGGCACCTGTTGACCCTTTTATGTTACTCTCCTAAGGTTTGTTTAAGCAAAATATAAGTATTAAAAAGTGCATAGTATTTATTATTACTTAAGTGATGTATTTGCACAGACGAGAGCTGATGAGCATAAGGAGAATTCCAAAATAGGCTTACTGTGCGTAATGAACCATCCATAGAGTTAATTAAATACTGTAAGACTTTACTCATCGCTGGATAAGTTCGTTTAATTTTTGTCATTTTTTCTGAGCTTTTTTTTTTTTTTTTTTTTTACAATACAATAAATCCCTGTTATCTCGATGATGATTATATTTATCAGAGAGCTTTTCAAACGAAGAATGAAGGAATTTGTGCACAAATTTTAGTTGACATTATATAAAATAAGATGTCTTTTTTCTTTTTCTGTTTTTGGATCACCCCAGCGCACTGTGCAGAAGAATGCGAAATACGTGTGTCTGGCGAACAAAAACTGTCCTGTTGATAAGCGCCGGAGAAACAGATGTCAGTACTGCCGCTTCCAAAAGTGCCTAGTTGTCGGGATGGTTAAAGAAGGTAAATATTGCTGAAAATGGAAAAAAAAAAAAAAAAACCGATCATTAGATGAACGCACAGATTTCGAGTATATCCCATGCACAGTGTGTCTCAATCTCCATACGCCGTAATTAATTGTTTGGGACTTTTGTCAACACCTTTCTTGTTTTGGCAAGTAAACTTAAATGACTGTTTAGAAACATCTAATAATCTATAAACGTATTTGGGTCAAATTATTAAAAAATAATAAACATTTAGACTTATAAAAAGTTTAAAAATTAATATTACTATTTTCATTCAGTGATTCGCAAGCATTTAATTTTTTCCCGCATTTTATAAATACAGTTGTTCGGACTGCCAGTCTGAAGGGTCGAAGAGGTCGTTTACCCTCCAAACCTAAAAGTCCACCGGATGCGGCTCCTCCATCACCCCCAGTCAGCCTCCTCAGTGCACTGGTCCGAGCTCATGTGGACTCCAACCCCAATATGTCCAATCTGGATTACTCGAGGGTGAATCTCATTTTATTGACTCTCAAGCAACAGTAGTGTATAACATTTACAGTAATGACTTAAAATTCTTTACAAGAACTTGGTGGTAGTTAATACAATATTGCAAAAGTTAACCAACGCTATGCTATGTTTAGACAATGAACTTTGTGCTATGTGATCCCATTCATGAACGTGTTTTATATATAAAGTTTATATTACATTTAAATATAACTTCGTTTGCTACGTAAATATTTCTAAATTATGCGTTATTAACTTTATGTAAACATTTCAAGGAGCCTGTATATGGGCTTATTAATACAGGCTCAATAAAGCAGGTTAATGCAATTAGGAAGTAGGGCACTGCTCTTCCTAGTAAAGGACTTCAGTGATTTCACAGCTGATCTATTTTAGAAGAGATGCCCATTAAGCCGCCACGTTGTTTGAAACAAAAATTGCATTTGCAGTTTCACGCGGGTCCTGATTACCAGCTGACCGGGGATGACACGCAGCACGTTCAGCAGTTTTACGACCTGCTCACGGGATCGATGGAGATTATCCGCGGCTGGGCCGAGAAGATCCCGAGCTTCACCGAACTATCCAAACAGGACCAGGACCTGCTTTTCGAGTCCGCCTTTCTCGAGCTCTTCGTTCTGCGCCTCGCCTACAGGTAAAACAACAACAACAACAACAACAACAATAATAATAATAATAATAATAATAATAATAATAATTCCAAAAATAAGCATAAACAAAATTTCTAGGTTCTTCTTCTTCTTCTTCGTTTTCTCATTATTATTATTATTATTATTATTATTATTATTATTATTAATAATAATAATAATAATAATAATAATAATACTTCCCACTTATAGGCTTATAGGCTATAGTATCAGTAAAAAAGGCACTGAAAGTACCTTGGCATGTCGCTTTATGTGTACCCTTATCATTTCCACCAACTCATTTAATTTGTTACCTTACACGCGAAATGTATTAAACCTTAAAAAAATTACTTTCTGGGTAATTGATACACACTAACAAAGTTGAACAATTGAGAGGATCACTCCAACAACAAGCACTGGTACTGTTCAGTACCCTACTGTTAATATTCTTATGATCTCTTAACATGTAAAGTCATTTATTGCTCTCCTTTCAGGGAGCTTGTGTTCAGCGTGCTGCTTTTCCTCGCGTTGTAATGCTGATGGAAAACTCAGTTCAGTGTGCTCATTTTTTTGTTCTTTTTTTATTTTCCTCTCAGGTCCAATCCAATGGAAGGGAAGCTGATCTTCTGTAACGGCGTGGTGATGCACCGGCTGCAGTGTGTGCGCGGTTTCGGCGAGTGGATCGACGCCATCGTGGAATTCTCCTCCAACCTGCAGAGTATGAACGTTGACATCTCGGCCTTCTCCTGTATCGCCGCGCTCGCCATGGTCACAGGTATCCAAACATGTATCCAAAACCTTCGCGCATTTCCAATTTTTTTCCTTTTTTTTAACCCCATTTCTTAGTAAGGGCTGCACAGGAAACATTGATTTGTAAACAATACAGTGTAATGGGTTTATCTAACATATCAAAATAATGTTAGGTCACTGTTCATAACAGCTATTAGTTTATTCGTAGGTTTAACCCATTTACCAAGGCTATATATGTGTGCGTGCGGATTCCCTCCAGATGTTTTGTAACCTCCCAAAAACATGCATGGTGGAGAGCTGAAGACCTGGATATGTTAAATTGTCCCAGGTGTGTGTGTGTGTGTGTGTGTGTGTGTGTGTGTGTGTGTGTGCGCGGCGAATTTCCACTCATTCTGATGATGAACCAATCTGCCACATCCAAGCAACATGTCATTTTGTCGATTTCATAAAATAAATCAACAGCAAGAAAAAAAAAAAACAAGCACGCCATAAAGACAAAGCTTAAACTTTTTCTTTTATTCCCCAGTGCAAATGATGACATTTTCAGTTATGAAAGTTTGTAAATATACTACTGTGTATAGAAAACTCGCTGATCTGTTTCCATTGCATGCTTTTACAGAGAGACATGGGCTTAAGGAGCCGAAGAAAGTCGAGGAACTCCAAAACAAGATAGTAAACTGTTTGAAGGACCAGGTGGCGTTTAACGGCGCTGCTCTTAACCGTCCGAACTACCTGTCCAAGCTGCTGGGGAAGCTGCCAGAGCTGCGCACTTTGTGCACACAGGGCCTGCAGCGCATCTTCTACCTGAAACTGGAAGATCTGGTTCCTCCTCCAGCAATAATCGACAAACTGTTCCTCGACACGCTGCCCTTTTAAAAAAACAACTAGCCTACAGCAACAACAATGAAAGACAGTGACTTTTTTCGCAAAAGACCTCAACCAACTTCCATAGACTCCTTTTAAGAGTCAGAAAGCTACTGAAGTTTTTTTTTTAAATTATTATTATATTGTTATTATTTTCATTTCACGAATCAAGGACACTGGCAGTCCATGTTGGTATAAGGAGCGCACACACACGCGCGCGCGCGCACACACAAACACTCTCTTATGCATTTTTATTTCAACCCTCTTTGCAATTTTATGCCATTATATTAATCGACCCGTACAAATAAGAGAGAGAGAGGGTTCAGTTCTGAACTTACTCTTGGACTGCTGTTAACAAAATAAATCTCAAAAGAAATAACTCTGTTTATTGACTCCAAAAACATTTTTACATCATTGGAAAACGCACGAGATGTATTATAATCGTGTTATACCGCATACACGATAGTTGTGTCACCGAAGTGTATAAAGAGGACACGTTTCATTCTTTCTTTTTTTTCTATTTTTTTTCTTTTTTTTTTGTTTATGACTTTTGCCTGTGTATTTCTGTCAGGATCAGAGAAGAGGCCACGCATGTTGTAGAGGACTATAGGCACTTGCTATCGAGGTGATGCTGTCTATATAAAACATGATTATTCATATTATTCCGGACACTATGTAGTCTGCTAGATTTTATATAAAAAGAAAAGAAAAGAAAGAGGGTGGGTGGGTGAGAGAGATAATTCGTAGTACTGGGACAACCTTTATGTATAGAACATGTGGAGGAGGCGAAAATAATATTTAATCTGTATATAGGTAAAGAAAAAAAAATCAGAAAGGACCCATAGTGTTTGTAAGACTGTCAGCCATTCCTTGTTTGTATGTGTTGTATGTACTGTTGCTGTTTAATATAAATGTTTCTATATTTATGATTTTCTGTTGCAAAGATCTTAGAAGCATGGTGTAGTTTGGATGATTTCAGAAACATTCACCTTGTCCTTGTTTTGTTTTGTTTTGTTTTTATGTCAGAGAGTTACGATTTCGTTTCCCATCTAAACGGTTACGTCATTCTGTATGTATATGTACATATATACATATATATTCATATAGGTGTGTGCAGAGCATCACTGCCCTTTTCTATGGTGTAATTTCAATCCCAATCCGAATAAAACTCAACGCGGAAAGGAATATTTAATGTTTACAAATAAAACTTTTAAACCTTTCTTTTCTTTCTTCAGGCAAAGTTTTTCTCAGTTGCTTAATAAACAGCGACTATTCTTTCTTAAATACAATTATAAAAAGAAAAAAAGGTTTTCATATTAGAAGTACACTAATCAGGTTAACCTTAAACAAATCAGATCACAGGACAGTTATATAATCAAACGGACATGGATGTAATTTGGGATCAGTGCTACACGAAGAGCCGAGGCTGATCTTTAATGGAATGTAATTATTTTCTGACATTTAGATCTCATTCGTTTTTATAGACGATTAATCAGAACCAAACTGCAATTAGTCATTTATGGCAGAGCTCCTATTGCCAGAATAACGTTGTTTTGGATTTAAGGGAAAATGTAATGTCTTCTTATATAGCTCGTACTTTTTTATTTAAAGTACTTACGAATTCACCAACGCAAACCAAAAGTTTGTATAGATAGTTACAACTTAAATTATTCGTTCGAATCGTACGAGTTTACTTAACCATTTAATAATTTCGATTAGTTTATTATTATTATTACTATTACTATTATTAGTTATGTAATTATTTTCGCAATAAAATAAAGCAGCAACATTTCAGCTCGTCGGTGTAAAGCATAAAAAACAGTAAACCTACAATTAATTAAACTTCAATAATGGGATTCACCTCTTATATAAAAGAGAATAAAAAAGGACAGAGACGTAAAGTATAAAATAAGAAGAAACAACTCAAAACCGGTTCAGCGATTTTTACGAATCACATTTTGGACAAACACAGTCTTTCTAGTCACAAAACGGACACAATTTTAAATAATAAAAATAGAGTATCAGTCAAAAATCTTTAGCATGCTAAATGAATATTCGGGATTTTGACGCTTCGTAGAAAAAAAATCACGATGCACAAAAAGATAGTTCTTCTGCAAGTTCATCTTTAGTGACATTTAACGACAATAATATTCTTGAATAAATGTACATTAGATAACCTGCCCAGATTTAGGATTTTTCAAATATTACATTTTCAAACAATATTATTATTATTATTATTATTATTATTATTAGTAGTAGTAGTAGTAGTAGTAGTAGTAGTAGTATAGCAAAAATAAATTAGACGGAAATTAAACAAAATAAATAAATTAATTAATTAAAAGGAAAAGACTGCAGATCAGAATCTTAATTGACGTAAAATGACAGCACACGCAAATATTTTACGACATTTCTTTTAAAATGTTAAAATACTCGACAAATAATTAAATTGTGGGTTTCTATAGAGTTATTCCAACATAGGAGCTTCCATCTTTCAAATTTCTCATTTCCTAAAACATTACATTGGCTGGAACTCAGTTTGCTCTTGCAGCAGTTGCGCATTTTTGTTATAACGCACATAAAATTATTAGAATTTTTATTGTATTATGTTGATTCAGCTGCTCCTGCTACTTAATGTCTGCACAAATACATTGAATCATATTTTTGTTATTTAATCCCCAAATATACATGTCTTATGTCCAGACATTTTAAAAATGCATAATTATATGACTGTGTTGTTGGTGTCGGGATTAGATGTGCATTTTAATTAGTTATTCATTTTCATGATATTTATTATTAAAATGAAATTTGTAATTTACATTTAAGCTATATCGATTGTAATGAATATGGCTCAAAAAGGTTGATTGGCTCGTTATACCGAGATACAGCTTTTATTTTTCACACTACGTTATTGTTGCTTGTATTGTCTTGAGATTTCCCATCTACGAATAATTTATTAAAATCTCAAAAGTGAGACTAGGCAAAGATCTCAGTGGCACTACAGGCAGTTTCATGAACGTCTTTTTCTCAGTCTGCTACATTCATATTAATCTCTCCTATACTATTCTAAGAGTTGTTTTATCACAATCAATACATGGCATTAAAACAGAGGTTAAATAACTAAAGAGAAAATCCTCGAGGATAAAAATGCGCTTTAAAAAACTTTGAATTCACATCTTGTGTTGAATTTGTTCTGTATCGGGTAAATAAAAAATTCAATCATTTAAAAAATAATCGGGACACGGATTAACAGCATGAATTCAATAATTTTGTGATTATAACACTGAGAACATTTTCTCGGCAATAACATTATTTCTGAAAAGGTGGCGCACGGTGGCGCAGCGGGGAGTGTTACTGACGCATAGCTCCACCCTGAGCTCGGAGCTTTACCTACGTTTTCTGCGCGCCTGTAGCTCATTTGGTTACTCTAAATTGGCCCTGGTATGAATCGGTTTGTGAGTGTGTGTGTGTGTGTGTGTGTGTACATCGTGCCATGTGATGGACTGGTGTAACATCCAGGACGTATTCCCGGCACGCTGTCAGTGTTTCGGGCTCTGCAGCCACGTCCAGCCATAACCGGGATAAAGTTTGTACTGATTATGAATGAATGATTGCATTAATCAGGAATTGGAATGGCTGCCAGATTGGGTGAGAATAAGGAATTCTGAAATATAATGGTGATGTCAGGAAAAAAAGGGCATGTCAGGGCTCACTGACATTTCTATAGTAGATCCTGAGAAATGCATTTATTTAATCTACTAGTCAATATATATTAAATTAGGTTTACATCTAATTATAATAAGTATTTTGTGAGTTTTTTCAAATTGTCAGTTAATATTCAGATACTCTTGTTTAAGTGCTTTAAATCCCAAGTCACTCCCTATTTTTAGTAGTTTTCATTGATATCCTACTATTGACAATGAGCATGAGCTAGACTTTTTTTTTTTTATGTCGCTGGGGTGGTACTCTTATTGTTTTTGTCTTTTTAATATGTATCTTTCCCCACTGAAATATGAATTTGGTGTAACTTGATGATACCTAATTGCATAATAATTTCCTTTTAGATTAAAGCTTTAGAGATATAGTATAAGCACTTTTATTAGTAAAAGATACATACACTAAAGGTCACAGAGATGGGCATTTACTGTAAGCATAGAACCTCAGCACCAAGGAACAGTGCAGTTTAGAACCATTATTAAGAGTGTATTCATGCAGCTGCTTCCTATGAGACATACAAGGTACAGGGTACAGAAACCATGCCCTTACAGGGTAAGTATTGAATCATTGGGAATCCAGGACAACATCCTTTCCTTTTCCTTTCTATGTACCTCTAATTTACTTCCTCAGCAATGACATGGGCTTCTCTTCACATGATGTTCTCACAAAGCAGAGACCTGTCTGAATAATTAGATCATTGGGACAAAAAAAAAGAGAAAAGAGACTAATTCCAAGTCAAATTAAGATTGCGCTCAAAAGCGCTTTGCTGACATTTAGCAGATCTGTGTGTAAGTTGGGAGGGGGGGGGGGATGCTTTCACTCTGTGTTGACTGAAGTAATCGGTTTGGTTGGTGAAAGCCTAATCTGTGCACAATGGGGGTGAAAAAAAGAGGACATGTAGACTTGTGAGAATTACACATGTTAAGGGATTTTCAGTCAAGCTTTGAGAAGTTTAAAATAAGGAGACGTAGCCTTTTTACATTGCCTTCATCCACACTGACAGATTATGGAGGGAAATGAGGAAATATCAAGTGCTCTCATGCTCCCTTTCCTCGCCTGCTTCTGCAGATAAAGAGAAAGATGACACCGGAGACACAGAAATAACACATGCTCAACCCTGCATGCAGCACTAAAGCAGATCCCACAGCTGCTTGCTCTTAAGTGCACAGACAGGTAGCCAGAGAGCTGCGAAATTATAATGCAGTGGGCCACTTTAAGAGCCGGTGGAGAACCCGAGAGGCCTAGTTTTAGTACTAAGAGGTCTAAAGCACTGTCATTAAATGGTACAGCAATACTTTGTGGAACTTAGTGTGCCCTCTGAGTGAGTAGGGGTTACCAGATAGGTCACCGCAGAGTGACGTCCAGCACTTGTTAAAGTGGCCCAATTCACCAGAAAATGTGTGGTGCAATCCGAAGAAGGGTTCAGCTGGGCACATCACTGCCCAGTTCCTATGATGAAGGCGCAAAGAACCCAGTGCAACACTTTCACCTTTTCTTACATAACAGTTTTATGTAAGATGGTGTTTATTTATTTTCTGTATAAATGCAATTGTCATTACAACAAGTATTAAATAATATTAGACTTTAATGTGCTTATATATACACAAATATTAATACAAAGGGAATGTGAATCAAATATTAGCCTTGCATGTATAAAACTGATAATCTGTATCACTTTATTAATTTGCAAACAATTCTGCCTGGCAGGTGCTTGGCGTTGCACATTATTTAGATTGTTTGGCTTTTCAGCTGTTGATTATGTTTAGTGTAGCAAATTTAAATCCAGCCACTTAAATCCATCTATACACTTAAAGATATGATATTCAATGCGATATGTTGTTTGAATCAATAACAAGCTGCTTCCTGATAGTTTGTATAGTAGCTACATTTGAATATCCAAATTAAATATTACAAGAAATCTTCAAAATCCTAATTTAAAAAAAGTCCATGCAATAGTAAGAGTTCTTTTAATATTTCTTGTCTTTCCTTTATGGACAACCTTGGTTCTGGATTCCCTGTGTCATGCACATTTGTTCCTGCTCTTACATGTTCTCATGTGTTGTTAGGGCCTGAATAATTTAATCAGGTGTATTGGGTGCATGGAAAACAGAAGCATGTGCAGGACAGAGGATTCTCCGGGACCATGGATGGGAACTTGTACTCTAGACAACTGGCTGGTGTCAGATGCTGTGTCTAAGCACCTTTGTAAAACGCTGAGATCATTTGTAAAAGAAAATGTAAAAGGGTAATGACAAATAGAATAGTGGGAGATAATGTAACATTAGAATCTTCATACACTAAGATAAACAGCCATGTTACCCGATCATGTCATCATGTTTTAGATAAAACTGTGTGGTTGCTAGGAAATGTAATTCAAGCAACCTGTATACTCACAAAGTGAGGGGTTTTATCAACTCTTGCATAGCTAAATAATTTTAAGTGGCTAAACTAAGATTGGAACTATACATTCATTACATACACAATAACAAACAATATAGCAAATAACCTTTCAAAATTGTAGTTATGAATGAATAAATCCTTCAACTTAAATCTTTATGTGAATTATTAACCGCTCACGCTCAGGCCCTAATGAGACTCAGGTGCACTTGGAGGGTAAAGCCATTAAACTTATAGATGAAAGACTCAAAGGCAGTTCGTTATTATGGTAAAACAAATATATGGTGCGCTTAAAATGCCTAATTAGAGTGAGTAAGGATTTTAGGCTCAGATTAAATTACCAGTACTAGATCGGCTACGTTTAGGATTTCTGAAACTGCTAAACTCCTGTGATTTTCATGCACAATGTGTGAAATGAAATGTTTTTCTTGTTGTTGTTGTTAATAGAATAGTGTAAAGAACAACAACTAAGAAATCCTCTAGTTCTGTTGGTGGAAACACCTTGGTGAGGATACACATCAAAGGATAAGGGCCAGGCTGCTTTAATCTGGTAGGAAGGTTAGATAACTCAATATCACTTATCAATATATCAAAAATCACTTTTTACAACCATGGTGAGCAGAAAAGACTGATCTCAGACTACATCAACTACAAGTTGATCAGTAAACGTGATCTATCATGCAAAATTTACTTTTTAGTTATTTTTAGATGTTCAGACAAGGGGAGTTCTGAGACCTGTGCTATCTTGTTAAAGAAATAATAAAATATGGGACCTTTTAAGGTAGATAAGCTGCAAGAGTAGAAGATCACATTGATTTCCAATCCTGTTAGTCAGGAATAGGAACCTGAGGCACTAATGTTACCTGAATAATTTTTTCCCCCCTTGTTATGTCCTCTTTAATACCAAGAGCATCTTAAGCATTTCCGAATTTTACTCCTAATGTAACCAAAAAGTGCAAACACTAAACTGTTGATGTATGGGGTATTCTGGTGTTTTTGGGTTTAGACAGCATATTGAGAAAGCAATTTCCCAAAAATTTATGTTGTATTATATACTGTATTATATTGCATTATATATTGCATTGATTATGTTGAAGCCGACACCAATGAAATGAGAACATTTTCCTACAAGACAACCCACCTCTTCCCTAAACACACACACACACACACACACACACACACACACACACACACACACACACACACACACACACACACACA
>JAQQZT010000036.1:25580776-25600048 GCA_030068275.1 Clarias platycephalus | reverse complement strand
CACACACACACACACACACACACACACACACACACACACACACACACACACACACACACACACACACACATTCTGCTGGGAGTTAAGAGGGAATACCAAAATTGTTCAATTTACAAAAGTAATTAAAACCATCCGTGATCAATATTTATTCAGAGTGGACAGTGTTGGGGGATTTTGCTGGCTGTCTGAAGGGCCAGGCGACCACATGAAGAGATACAGTACTTGACGCTTCTGTCATATAAAAGAAAAAGTATGTTCAGTATCCTCTTAATTTTCATTGTCGTAGGCCAAATGTAATACAATTAATGAAGGTTTGTTATTGATATTAATTCATCAATGTATACATCTAAAACAAACAGATTTTAAAAAATATAAAATTTCACTGCTTATGAATTTGTTTTAAACCGAAAAAATCTTATGTACTGAATAAAATATTTGACGGTTGACATACAAATTCTGTAATGTTAAAAAATACCAAGTGATTTTTTTCTTTGTTTAGTTTCATTATTTCATTAGTATATGAGACTCTTATGATATTCACTTTTGTAAATTGTCCACTGATTTTATGCATCATTGATTATCAGTTTACTTAGTATACTCAGTACCACACTTAGTTACGGTATATTACCGTTTGTTTTCCTGGTGCGTGTTTATAGCAGATACTGTAGATGCTGAAACGAGGCACGGACATTTATTTATGTATGCGATTATCTATATGAATTCTCATGTAACAACTTTAAGTGAATAAAAGCAAGCAGGAAAATTAAAACTGACCAGATTTTAAAAATTTTAGGGCCTTTATCTAAGATAATCTTGTGACGGAGAGAAGCAAAGGTGCCATTAGCTATTCATAGTTTGTTCATCCATTTGTTGATTGTCCCCATTCTTCCATTTTGTTTTTGTTTAGCTGTGCATTCTGTCATATTTTGTTCACACACCAACTCAATTATTCCCTAAAACTCTCCTTTAATCCCGGTTGGGATCAGTTACATTGTTGGAAAATAACTCCAAACACACTTTGGTTTCATGATAATTAGGCCAAAACAGTTTGGCACCCAGAAGAATTTTGTTGTCCTCTCATGAAAAGTTCCCGTTTTTGGGGGGGAGGTTTGCAGACAACACTGTCTCTGGGGCCAGTTTGTGACATTGCCTCTCTAAGGTGGGATTTACTAATGACATCTCATTTCAAAGAAATTCCCCATCCATTTGGGTCTAATAAAGCTTTTATCAAGAGTGTTTCAGCTCCTGTCTCAGTTTTTGAAATAGCATATTCTGGGAAATTCGCACACACACAAAAAATAAATAAAATTGTGAATGTCTAAAGTGAACGTCTGTGGTAATTAGGCCATAACATCAAAAAGCGGCTGTTTTCTCTCTTGAAGGTTGGCTATGACCACTTTCTTAATCACAGATTTTTTTCAATATCCCCCGTAATAGGCATCCCATTTTCACCCCTGCGCAGCTCTTCATAAGCTCCAAAAATTCTCCCCACGTGTATAGACTGTGATCTGATGACTTTTTGACTCAGACATGGCATTGGACCGCAGAGTCCAGCCCAGCCCAAGCAGAAGGATTTATTTTCTTGTTCCTGGTGCTTGTTTAAAGCAGTCAGCAATGCTGAATGGTCAGGAGAAATATTGAAGAAGAGCATTTTATTTATTTTCCACACTCTTTTCTTTATCTCTCTCTTTAATACTCTCTCTCTCTCTTTCTCTCTCTCTCTCTCTCTCTCTCTCTCTCTCTCTCTCACACACACCCACACCCGCACACAGAAAAGTAATAACATGAGTTTGACCCCTTTGTCTGGGTGCAATCCCACTTGTCAGGATCTCTACGATCTCAACCAATCAGTGGTTTGTCTCAGTTATCAGGAATAAATGTGGAAAAAAAGAAAATTTAAACAATATCACACTAGGAGTAGTTAATCCAAACCAAACAAAAATTTTATGACTTTTTTTTTTTTTGGTCTTTTTTCCACATAGAGTCTAAATTAAAGTATTGGAATTTTAGAGAAAAAAAAAGTTCAGATTTCTAAAATGTATTTGTTACTATTTTTGCTATTTAAATTTTGGAATCAATTATGACCTTATATATAAACCCAAATGGTATATGAATGGTAAACACATTAAGATTTGATTCCAATTAAATGATTTAACTCAGCTATACTTTTTTTTTTCTACTGTAATAATAATTAATAACCATCCTCATTATCCTCGCTTTCTTCATAATTAGACAACAATTACTCTAAATACTTGAAACATTTTGGTAAAGAGCACTGTTTTACTGTTAAAAGACATCTGGAGACCTTTTCTGTGAGCTCGTGCTGTCCCGAGCTCCATCCCATCCTCCAAACCCATAAAGCAGCTAAGATTAATTGAAGAGGAATCATATGCACATGAAGAGGCCATATTAAGCATAGTTAATGAGTAGCACACCTTATTGGAAAAGATGTGATGCCCTTGGGGTTGAACATAAGACACTGGGCACCCATAAACCAAGGGTGGGAGAGGAATAAGAAATGTGAAAAAGCTCAAGGATGATTGTTATATTTTTCTCCATCGTACAAAATAGAGAGAAAAGAAGAGAAAATGGAATAGAATAGAATAGAATAGAATAGAGAATGATGAAGAGATAAGAGTCATAAAAGTAGACATGAAGTCATTTCAAATGGAGAATTAAAAAAAGAAGAGAAGAGAAGAGAAGAGAAGAGAAAAGCCAGACAGGAGAAAATATAATAGATTAAAATAGAATAGAAAGAGCCATTATAGAGGGGGTAAGGGTAGGGGAGAAGCTGAACATCATAAAGATCTAATGAAATAGAATAGAATAGAATAGAATAGAATAGAATAGAATAGAATAGAATGAAGAAGAGAAGAGGATAGGATGAAGAGTCCATTCTTAGTGGTATTAATAAGTTTGGGTTGGAGGCAGAGAGTAAATGTCACACACGGCTCTCCCAATTCTTCAGGGCGATTTTTCTACAGTACAGGAACCACACTAATCCTACTGACACACCTAGAGAAGGTCAAAGTTGGTCAGTGAGCCAAGAAATACTTCATCAAAGTTTTCTTCCTTGGCCACGACCGCCCGTATAAATCGTGGAATTAGAGTATTGATTCGAGAAGCCACCATCCAGCAATCACTTCCCCAGCCTTGACAACATGATTTTATCCTAGTTTTCCTGTATGATTACGAGCTGTGTTTGAGTTATTCTCCAAGCATCAGAAGTGACAGGCACAATTTACTCAATAAAAGAAGCCAGTCGAGGATGCGATCAGACACAGAGAATCAGTTTCTGCACATGGAGAAAAGACTGCAAAAACTGCAAACCAAATTCAGTCATCATCATCAATACTACCATAAAACACTACAACTCCTCTGTGTAATGATACATTTTCTTATATTATGTGTGAAGAGTTGCTGGTCATTATTGTGCATCAGGTAATTTTTATAGAATATAGGACATATAGACAGTAAATCTTACATTTTAGAACTTTTTTATTAGAGTAATTTATAGCTTTAACATTTAACAAAGTTGTAATAAAATAAATAGATTCATTCCAAAATACAGAAGTATTAACTAATAATTGAATTAATGTTGTATATCCATACATATCAATCTACAATGCTTTTTCTGTTGCAGGGTGCCACGGGCCTGGAGCTTATCCAAAGAGGTGGACAACCCATCACACACACACTCGTCTCATTTCTAAATGCTTACCAACTGAAACACCTTTAGACTGCGGAAGAATCTGGAGTACTAGGAGGAAATGCACTGAGAACACAAGAACCAGCAGTCTACATGCACACAGACCCAAGGTGAGATTTAAATCCCCAACCCTTGAACTGTGAGGTGGCAGTTCCAACCACTATACCATTGTGCTGCCATAACATAACATATTGTAGATAAGCGAAGTCAATTTACCATGAAGAGAAATAAATTGAGCAAGCATATATTATATACCAGCTAAGCCCATCATGATTTATTCTTTACTTACAGTGTACTTATGTGTTTAATAGAAGAAAACCCAATGAACTTTGTTCACAAATACTGATTTGGGGGTTTCTGAAATCAACATTTATGATATTTGGCAGAAACCGTTATCCAGAGTGACTTACATCATTACATGTATGAACAGTTAAAGATCTGAAAAGAGCACAAAAGTGTAAACTTGATAGTGCAAGGGTTTTGAACCTGGGACCTTCTGACCAGTAGACCAACACCTGATTCATTGAACTACTCCTGCCCATTGTGCATACAGCATCATAAATACACATACAGAAAACCTAATATTTGGTTGAATATCCCTTAGCAAGACCCCAAGGGGAAAAAAAAGAGGGAGAAAGATGACCCTGTCCAGAGGAAGCCAGTCTGGAGCCAGGCCTGGACACCTGGGCAGGGCCCTGTCTGAGAGGTGTTCAACTCCCACCTCTGGCAGAGCTTTGGAAGCTGGGAGCATTGAATAAGTGTGGTCAATGTTAAAAGCTTTAATTTGAACCAACAGGGACGGAAACCCTTGAACAGCGTGGTGGACACTGGTGTTCAGAGAAGCTGTCCAAATGTAAAAGCAAGTGTTCAGAGATATGTTATCCCCGGGTCTCTAGAGGCAGATGCAAGGTACCGGCAGGCTCGAAGTATGCGAGCTGCAGTGGTAGCAGAGGCAAAGCAGCGGGTGTAGGAGGAGCTTGGGAATTGATGAGATCTGTCCAGTAATGCTGAAGGTTCTGGGTGTTGAGGGTCTGTCTTTGTTGACATGCTTCTTCAACTTTGTGTGGAAGTCAGGGATGGTGCCTAAGGAGTGGCAGACTGGTGTGGTGGTTTCCCTCTGCAAAATGGGGGACCAGAGAGTGTGTGCCAATTACAATGGCATCACACTACTTCCTGGGAAAGTGTACTCTGCAGTGCTGGAAAGGAGGATTCAGCCAATTGTCAAACCCCAGATTAAAGAGGAACAATGTGGATTCCGTCCTGGTCGTGGAACAACGTACCAGCTTTTAACTCTTGCAAAAATCCAGGAGGGGGCATGGGAATATGTCCATCCAGTCTACATATGTTTTGTGTATTTGGAGAATATGATGATATTCTAGGTGTGTCACATGATCAGGTAACCTGAGATTTTCTTTGGGGGTACTGTGGGAGTATGGGGTGTGGAGGTCACTTCTTCGGGCCTGCCAAACCCTTTACGTCCAAAGTGAGAGCTGTGTTCAGGTTCTTGGTAGTAATTCGGGCTTGTTTCCAGTGAGTGTTGGCCTCCACCAGGTCTGTGCTTATATCACCAATCCTGTTTGTGATTTTCACAGACAGGATATCAAGGGGCAGTTGTGGAGGAGAGACTATCCAGTTTGATGGGCTGAGGATTGCGTTTCAGACAATTGACATTGTTGCAAAGCAGCTTTACACAATCAAAATAATTATTTAAGTTTGTATGAAATGTGTATGAATCAAAATGATAAGACTGTCCCTGATGAGCAAGTCGAAGACGACGGCGACAGTAGCTCCCTGAGATGGTAATAGGAAGAAACCTTGAGTGGAACCAGACTCAACAGGGAACCCATCCTCATTTGGGTGAAAACGGATAGCAGGGATTGATCTGCATCATACTGTGTGAGACTGGAAGTTCAATATAACAGGACATGTGTTAAAGTTCAGAGTCCAGTTCGTTATTGGAGGCTTGGGTAGAATGTAGGAAATTCCAGTCATGGAGCAACTGAAGTCACAAGTCCTCAGAGAACAGCTGTCTGCATCAGCCGAGGACAGGACCGTCTTCATGGAAAAGTGGAACCGTCCCCAGTCACCACACGCATCCCAGGCAGACCACACGGGGCATCCATGCGACAAGATCTCCAACCAGAAGCAAGACTCCAGGACGAGTCAGACAGCTCCAGAGGTCAGAGGCGGTCGGGATCACTGGCAGCTCAGGAGCGACATGTATAGACAGGTAGGGGGAAAAAGAGAGAGGAGGAGAAGAGAGAGAAGAGGAGAGAGTAGAAGAGAAGGAGAGATGGCAGTTAGGTATAGTCACAGTCAAACAATGTATAACGTTAATGTATATTTAGTGCAGAGTGCAAGTAGAGACTCCGGTAGGACTAACTATGTGGGGAGAGCCAGAAGGAAACACAGACATGATGGCTCCCTGATATGGTGAGCCACAAGTGATGGGACATTGGTGAGTGAGGTTGGCCGGAGAATTGTAGCAGTGGGGGCACTATTGCAGACACTTTACCATGCCATTGTAAGAGTTCATTGAGTCACGATCAAAAGGACAAGATCACGAATACAAGCGGCCAAAATGGGGTTTCTCAGAAGGGAAGCTGGCATTTCTCTTAGCGATAGAATGAGAAGTTCAGTCATCCATGACAAACTCAGAGTAGAACTGCAACTGGGATGGTTTGAGCATCTAGCAAGGCTGTCACCAGGATGCCTCCCTAGAGAGAAGGCCATGGGGCAGACCAAGGACTAGGTGGAGAGATTTGCACACTGGCCTGAGGATGCCTCAGGATCCCTTAGTCAAAGTTAGCTGAGGTGGCTGGGGAGAGAGAAGTTTAGGATTTCCCGCTGGAACTGCTAACACCGTGACCTGATTTTGGCTAAGCAGTTGAAGATGGATGAATGGATGGATGGATCCCTTAGCAAGTTTCACCTTTAGCAGATTCTTTTGGTAGCTGTCAACAAGCTTCTTTCTGAATTCAGTATTAATACTTGGCCACGCCATTGCTACTACCATCACCATGCTTAATTAAAAAAAAAGATTATATACATGATATATATATATATTGAATGTTGCGCTCCTCAAAAAATAACTTCCAACTTTCCTTCAAAAGACTTTGTTCATGTGTTAAGCTAGAATGCATACATTTTGGAGCAAGGGCTTCTACCTTGGACAGCAACCTTTCGATCAGTGACAGTGTAAAATTGCTTGACTGTAGACAGTGACACTGGTGTTCCAGTAGCTTTCAGTTCATGGCAGGGCTGTGCCTTGGTGGTTCTGGATTATTCCTGACTATCTGAACCAATTTCATCTCAGTTTTTCTGAACTTTCCCATTGTACTTTGTGCTGGTCAACTCAATGAGTGCAGTGAAAAAAAGTATTTTATATTGACCCAGACAAACTACCAGCTGTAGTCAATCATGAACACGAACAGGAAGCTAAGCGACTTTGGCATTTCAGGACATTCAGCACCACTGAATTAGTAACCTAAAGTGGGAGTGTATATATATATATTTTTTTTTATTTATTTATTTTTTTTTTTACCCTGCATGTTTTATTTTGCTGCAGTGGATTGGCACCCTGTCCAGGATGTACCCCACCTCATACCCTAAGCCTCCTGGGATAGGCTCCAGGCCCTGCGACCCTAAATACACGATAAAGCGGGATAGACGATGAGTAAGTGAGACAAAATTTTAACCCTGCTCCGGCCATTAAGGAATGTAAGTCACATTAGCAGTGAATTTACTAATTTGTTGACATCATACAGCAAACTAGAACAAGAACCATTTTAGGAAGATAACAACCCCTTCAGGACGTTTTTGTTTGTTTGTCCCCCGGCGTATAATTGTGGGGGTAAGAAGGGACAAAATGAAAGAAGAACATCTTCACTGACATCCCATCACATGGGTATTTCCTCCTTAGGTATTTCCATCTTTGGTGTAATTCTTAGGGGGAAAGGGGGGGGGGGGGGGGTTACACAAAGAAATCCCTGATTTCCATAATCTTTTCAGTGGGTTTCGGTCTCTGATGTAGGGCTGGACTGTATGGATTTTTCTTTCCAAAGAGTGCAGCATAGTGGAAAGTTAAGTATACTCTTCCACATGGTACCAAGTAAAATGCCATTCACTAGCTAGAACCTTTTCTTGAAATAATTGAATGATTAAAATGCTTTTTTTTTAGATTAAGAGACTGTAATTTTAATACATTTAAAGGGGCAATTTAAATAGATACTGTATCACATACACATAAGCACACACACAGACACACACACGCACACCATCCCCCTTGCCCCGCTTAGAAAATCACTTTTTTTTTTTTTTTTGCTGTATAGAAATACATATTCTCAGAGCCCCAGCAGCGTCTGGTCATGGGAAAAGCAATATTGCCTCCAAGCGCTGATTGATGTACTCCCTCCGTTTATAATCTCATTTGGAATGGCTTTCTCTCTTCCTACTGTATGTCTGTCACTTCGCTGCTTGTATTTCATTACACTAGATTGATACTCTCCAGTAAACAAAATCTCAGAGCACAAAAAAAAATGCCTTAAGTCTTTCTAATAGGACAAATTAATGCTGGTTTATGGTTATGTCTATTAACGTAGCCCAGTTTCATAAATATCTAACAAATACTGTCAGCTCAGTCTGTCAGGCTGGTGTACAGCTATGATCATGTAATGCATCAATAATAAATAATGCGTTTGTGGTCATTGTTGTATTTTCCTTTCCTTGTCTCTGTTACTAAATTGTTTTTATTCCCTAGTCTTAGTGAGGAGCATAACCCATCTATATTCCTGCTCTTTTTAATAAAATCTTTGAAAACAGAAGAGAAACTGGCGCCAGGGTTCAGTAAAGTGACACATGGCAGAAACAAAGGGTTAATGTTGAGAATGGTGTGTTGAAAGAGCAACAGTTTAAGTAGGCTGAGTCACGCATTTCCTAATTTTAGTCTTACAGAGAGAGAGAGAAAGAAAGAGATACAAAGCTATGGGAATGTTGGATGTGTATTCTATCTCTGTTATTCCTTGTCATTATATACTCAGGTGCACACATTTTGGGGACAAATACAAGCATCAGGTGGAAGTAACATTTCAAACAGCGAATATTTACTTGTATTTTATGGTTAAAATGTCAATCTCAGCTGGAAGACGGGAAGAGTGCTCAAAAACATCTTCTACCACATACTGTCATGTCGCACCTATTTTTATGGGAAACAGAAGATGCATTTAGTTCAGCAGTGTCAAACTCATTTTAGGTAACATTGCTATATCGTCACATTACAGATAGTTCTGTGTTGTTGTTATCATTATTATTATTATTATTATTATTATTATTATTACTTTATTTTGTTTTATATATTTTTTGTATTGTTGTTTTTGTTGTTTTATTATTATTTTTGCTAGTTTTTTTTTCTTTTTTCTTTTTACAAAATGTCTTTATACTCTAAAAAGTGAAAAAGTGATTATGGCTTAAAATGTCCTTGTCAGTAATTAAATATATTTTTATTTAACATGTTTAAAATACATATTTTTTAGGTATGTTTTGTTTATCTATGGATAAATTGCCACCAGTGAATCTGCCTGTGGAAACTGTACACCATCATTTGCAGTCTTGAAACAGTCTTGACCTCACTCCAGACCATTTCTACAGTACATGTTTGAGCCATTAAAGGAGTTCCTGGGTGGCCAGCATTTCAGATGTGGTGGGCTGAACGAGAACCTTTATTTATCCAGTCAAATCTGGTCCATGACCATGACATTTGAAACTGTGTTGTCTAATGAATTAGAGAGAAGATGTAATTTTATTGATGTGATTTAATGTAAATTTTATTTAATCATGCAGACAAATGCTTGTCCACCGTTCATTTGTTCACTGATCTTTCCAAAAGGCATATTGGTGTTCTTGGTATGTGAGAGTTCATATATTTGATGATATAACTTTTTTTTTTTTTTTTTTTTAGAATACATCACAAAAAATAAAAAAAATAAAAACCTAATGTGGAAAAATCCATTCAAAACTGTTAGGATTTTTCCAATTCCAATTAGAGTATTAATCATATATTTTAATTAACATTATGGACATTCCCCTCTTTTTTACAACCAGGTTTTTCTACTCACTAATGTTTTTAAAACCAAAAAGCATCAATTACTATATAAATATATTTTTAGTAGCATTCTTTACATTAAGTGAACTCCTGTGATTGTACCATTTCTAGCTCTCTTTCAGTATCTCTTCCCAGCACTTTCCCTTAATGTGCTCTGTTTATAGAGTCTCTATTCAGCACATCTAATATAGGAACCATGTGACAACCTTTCCAAAACAATTCCTCTTGCAGGTGGACAGAGCTGAAAGAGGAAAGCACAGTGTGTTCTGCTGAGTATCAGCTTTATGATGAGCGAGAGGGCAAAAAAACATGGTCAGTCACATGACACTGCTAATTTTTCATATCCTGAAGGATAATGATGAGATTACAGCCAGTTGTGGTATGGTTGGAAAAAAAATAGAGAAGAAGCACTGACAATATGTTTATTTTAACCTATAATTAATTTATTATTAAAACTCTAGGAATACAGTCAGGATTGGAAACCAGTCATATATACTGTATATATGATTCGTTCCACATACTATGTTTACACTGTCCTGAATTAGCAATTACATAAGATTAAATTACTCCACATTTGTATAATGGGCACATTCTCCAAAATGATGTAAATGTCCTCCTTCTTCATGCTGTTTAATGTGACAAATTTTAACAGCTGGACTGGTCAAAGCTGACTCTAAGGCTCCAGTAACTCAAATAACTCTTTATAACTATGATGCATGATGGCCAGAAAAGCATCTTTGGGCACTTAATATTTCAAGAGAAAAATCAATTGGAAATAAAACAGTGCATGATGTTTCAAAATATTTTGACCAATACTGTATTTTTGTAACTGATAAAAGTTTAAAGATGTTTTTATTTATTTTTAGATCATTTACATGCTCATGTCTGTAATAAAAAGACAACTCTGAAAAGCAAACAAATCAAATTATGTATGATTTAAAAATAATTCATAATTTGGACACTTCAACTAACTACATGTCTTATGCAAAATGTTCACTCAAATAAAAAGGGTTCCACTGTGCTTTTATTTTACATACATACAGTTATGTGTAAAAGTTAGCAACTCCTCCCTTGATTCTCTGTGTTTTTGTGTAAAAGCATAATAAAAATCATCTTATTCATCTGATCATAGCGGGGCTAAATATTAGTCAAATACATCCTCAAACAAAAAACAACAATTTTTTTTCACCATGCCATTATTTATTAAACCAAATAAGAAGCTTAACAATACTCCAAGTCCAATACTTCCCAGTCTCTCACATTATTGTGGAGAAATTTTGGCCCACTCTACTATACAACATTACTTCAGTTTATTGAGTTTTTTTAGCTTGTTGTTTTTTAGATGCAGTTTTGCGAATATCAGAAGTAATTCCATGTTCTTATTTGACAGAAGAGATTATATAAACAAACCATTATAAACAAACTATACTGTACTTGTTCAGTCTTTTTCCAATTGTGCTGTCATAGACTTTAACATTTAACATGTTCAGCAAGCTCTGTAGCGTCTGAGAAGTAGCTCTTGGGTTTTTTATATTTCTATGATCAAGCACGGTCTGATAATGGAGTGAATGTGCTCACTGGTTAAGGCATTGGACTATGGTTCAGAAGGTCCCAGGTTCAAACCCCACTACCACCAAGTTACCACTGTTGGGCCCTTGAGCAAGACCCTTAAACCTAAACTGCTCAGATGTATAATGAGATAAAAATGTACAGGTAAATCGCTCTGGATAAGGGTGTCTGCCTGAATATAAATGTGCTGTGACGTAGCAGCACTTGACTGAAACTAGCCTTTTTAAATCCTGTGGAAGCTGTAAACGGGTAAACAGTTTTTCCTTTTAGGTTTAATTTTTGCTAAATAAATAAAGGTAAAAAAAAAAAAAAAAAAAAAAAGTAGTTACATGTTGTTCATCTGAGGTCGTATTTGCCTAATACTGAGACCTACTATGATGAAGATTTTTCGACAAAAAAACACACAGAATTATATGAGGGGGTACTACCTTTTACATATGATTATACTTACATACATAATATACAAATTAGCAAACAAACATATAGCAATATCCTGAACAGTAGTTTTATTAAGCCTATACTTTTATAGATGTAATAAACTGGATACAGAAAAAAAAACAATTAAAGCCATGGCAGCCTTCTTATGTCACATATAGAAAATCAAACTCGTATCGACATGTTTGACTCATTAATGTGCGCCAGCATTTAGAACTATTATAAACATCCTGTCTCCACGTTTCACTACATATACCAACTGCCACCCAGCTAATCAATACGCTATTCAACAGCCTGAAAATGTCGCTTAGAAAATCCATACAAGCTCCAGTAATGATTGAAAATAAATTGTTGATTGTGCCATGCTGAGTGTTGTGGTAATTTCTCCTTTGTTTCAACCAACAGGAACAACACAGGTCTGTGATGTCCGGGTCAGTACGGAAAGAAAGACTCAAATACCAACCAGCTGCTTGATTGATGTTGGACAACTCACTGTCATTTTTCCTAATGTGAAAATGTGGATGTTAAATTGTATGTTCAATGCAATAAAAGTGGGGAAAAGGCCAACATTATGCCTTTAAACAGCTCATACAGCAGGTCAGCATTAAATTAGCAGAGTGGTGCTGTCAGAGTTTAAGATAAGTACTGTTTGAAAATATATGCAACTCGTCACATCAAACCAGATAATATTTTGGGTGATTTGAGTTAAGCATATTTTCAGATTCCTAGTTCAATAAGTTCCACTTTGATACCAAGTTTATCACTGCATCATGTTTGTTTATGCGGAGCTTCTTGGAAAACTCCATTAACATTACTATAGCTATTTTTATTTAAACAAGGATTCTGTGATGTACTGTAGTAAGAAAGCCCTCAGCCTCATTTTGACACCTGAATATGTCCCCCTTACAAATAATTTTACTAGTAGCACAGATTTATAGTAATAGAAAAAAAAACTGCAGTAACCAGCTTGTATAGTGTTCATGACAGTGCTTTAAACTTAATTGAAAAAGATTATAAATGACTGTAATTATTGACATGATAAAATTTTATGGGCGGAGTCTTTAGAGTTAGCAAAATAAAATAGGACATCATGTGTTAGTATGAGATATTGCATTAATGACAATTTTAGATCGATGCATGAATGGATGGAAATATGGATGGATGAATGGGTGAACCAAAAACATATGCCTCAAACACCTATTAGTTTAGGAATAAAAAGAGAAACCGGTAAGGTCATATGTTTTATTTTTAGGTTATAGCTACTGTAACCATCACAACTTGGGTTGCAGACATAACTTAATATTAAATAACTAAATATATGTGTAAATGTAAATGTAAAATCTATGAACTATGGTATTCTTCTATTTCTTACTCATTTAAAAATATATTTAGAGTCCATTCATCACATCTTTTCAAGGAAGTATTTGCTAAGTATTTTGTGAGTTGAGGTAGCTCAGTGGTTAAGCCTTTGCTCTAGTTATTGGAGGGTTGTGAGTTAAAATCCCAGCACTGTTGAGCTGCCACTGCTGGGCATCTGGTCATTGGTTTGTTGCCCAATTGTATTCACCTGTTCTCTGTTTACTTCTTGATTAGCTTACCTACTGTACTGGATCTACCTCCTGCAGTTCTGTTGTCTCATTACAAGATCTTACTGTCCAAGCATGGCTTTCCAGTATTCATCTTGGTTTCTTATGATAATAGATTATCTTCATTTAATGCTGTGTGCCTGTGTTGTAACCCCCCGCTATGGACATCTTATTGGATATGTCTTCTTACTGGATATTTATGGATATATTGAGTAACGCAGCACACAGGCAAGCCAACAATTCAACAAGTGAGGATCTTATGCAGCTCCCTTAAATTTATCATTCCTTCTCCTCAAACTGAAATTCACACTGAGTTTCATATTGGGTGTCTTCCCACCAATGAAAGTGTGCTGGCTTAATTACAGATTAATATATAAACATGGTTTTTAATCATCCGAGCTTTTACAACAGGATGGTCTCATTTCTTGGTGACAGCTGGGGACGCTGTCTTGTGATTCGCCGTAATCCACTTTTTATTATGAAGGAAATCGCAGCATTTCTGTATACAGACGGTGTGTGTGTTATAAAGCAATATAAAAAGTAGAGAGTCTAATCAAAATGTGCCATATCCCACCTACATCTGCTAACCTCACTAGTGATTTAACTGCATTAAACAAATCAGGACCAAATCATGAAATTAGTCACTTATTGAACAAACAGCTCATATAAATAAATAACTCAGAGTAAAGTAATTAGCCTTCAAGCCAATATAACTTTCCGCGTGTGAGAAAAGCCCTCCTGAACGCATGTGGCTTATCAAAAGGCATCTGAAATAGTTTGATTTAGTAAATCTCCGCTCTCTGTGGTGGTCGTTATGCTCCTAATAGCATGATTTACGCAGCTTCACATGAAGACAAATACACTTACATTACATGGAAAAGACCTTGTGTAACACACACTGATGGAGCACTCACTGTTCGGTTCTGTGTTTTCCATTTAGATTTTATTATGTGAACCATTATGCAAATGAAACTGACCCAAATCTGTTCATGCAAATGAATGTAGTTTACCTTTAAGAGCGGACATGGGATTCCCACACACATTCCCGTGTAATAGTCTAACAGGATGGCTTAAATATACTGCACACACACACACACACACACTACTAAATGATATGATGCACAAATTCTACCAGGAATGTAATCTGGTCATGTGACCCCTGGGTAATATTTTATAACCCAAACATTATTCTTACAGGAAACACCACTGAGCTGTTTATCATTCTTAATAAGGCCATATGTATTGCATCACCATTACAGGTAATTATAATGCTCTTTTTTTTGCCCATTTTCAGAATGATTGATTTCATTACGGAATTATATTTTATATTTAAAAATCATATTAATAAAGTATTCTGACCAGCATTGCAGGTGTATTATAATTGCAGATTACAAAGCAATAACAAAAGCACTATTTTAGCTCATTCATATTTACACAGATGTGCAATAGCATTAAAAGCACTGAGAGGAGAATAACATTGATTATTGCATTACATTGGCACCTGTCAAGGGGTGAGATATATTAGGAAGCAACTGAAAAATCAGTAATCTTAAAGTGGATGTGTTGGAAAGAGGAAAAATGAGCAAGTGACTGCATTTGTGGGTGATTGTGATGGCTAAATGACGGGGATCAGAGCATTTCCAAAATGTCAGGTTTTGTGGGGTGTTCCTGGTACAGTATGTAGTGGTAAGTGCCTACCAAAAGTGTGACTGTGGAAGAAAGTGGACTGGTCGAATGAATCATAATTTTCTACATGTGGACAGCTGGGTGTGCGTACGCAACTTAGCTGAGAAGGAGATGGCATCAGGAAATGCACTATGAGAAAAAAATAACTAACAAGTATAGGCAGCATTATGCTTTGGGCAATGTTATGCTTGAAAACCTGGCATTCATACAAATGTTACTTTGGCATGTACCCCATATCTAAACATGTATACCCCTTTATGTTGATCATCACTGACACCCCAAATATGCTGTCTATTGATGGTGATCCCTTTCAGCAGGATAACATGCCCTACTGCACTGGAAAATATGTTCAGGAATGGGTTGAGAAATGTTTTGACAAAGATTGCGCATCAATGAAATGTGCTGGATAAACAGGTCCAATTCATGGGGGCCACAACTCACAACATACAGGACGTTATGGATTTGCTGCTAACCAATTGGTGCCAGATACATTTACATTTACACATTTGGCAGACGCCCTTATTCAGAGCGACTTAATTATTATTATTTTTTACCTCTTTATACATTTGAGCAGTTGAGGGTTAAGGGACTTGCTCAAGGACCCAACAGGGGGAAATTGGTGGTCGTGGGATTTGAACCTTCCAAGCCGTAGTCCAATGCCTTAACCACTGAGCTCGCCCAGATACCACAGGGTTCTCGTGGAGTCCATGCCTCAATACATCAGAGCTGTTTTAGTGGCACAACGGGGACCTACACAGTATTATTAGTGCATATTCTAGCAAAACACAGTGAAAATGCATTTATATAGGCCAATATTGCTGCCTCCTAGTTCCAGGTTCCTAAATTTGATTCTGAGCCAGGGCGACTGTTGGGAAAGTTTTGCAGGATGCCTAGTATTGTATGTTTGTGGCGACGCACCCATCATGCATAGTGGCCTATAGCTTTGATTGTGTGTGAAAATGTTTCCTTATGCTCCCACAACCACTCTTTCACAACACTTTACCTTTAACGAAGAAATAAATACATTGACAGGATAACCTGGTCATCGACTATACTCAGGGAGTCAGGTGACTTCATTTTATTGCCACATAACATCGCTAAGCCTAGACCTGACCAATTGAAGTAACCCCAGATCATAACACTGCCGTCAGAGGCTTGTACAGTGGACACTATCATATCTTGTGAGTTCTCATTCTAGTATGTATGTAACAATTTTTTTTCACCAAGCGTGACAATTTATGTATTTTATTTCTGACCACATTTTTTCGACAAAGTTGACAGCTCTGGACAGTGCTTCTAGTTTTTAAAACTGTGTTGGAGCATTCTTAACCCAATTCCAGCTATTTTAAATACTGTACATTGCATTGTTTTTGCTGCTTGATGCAGGCCAATAAATTTAATCTTTTTTTTTTTTGGTCCAGGCAATGGGCACTAATATCAAGATTTATCCTCGAACATATATAAACTATGGCCATTAATATGCAGGAACCCCCCCTCCCCAAATGGTGCCTCACCACCTCCCTTCCACGCCGCTATAACACCTCCACTCCTTTGGGAACTCTTTTCACTGGATTTTGTAATGTGGCTGTGGGGATTTGTGCTCATCCAGCCACAAGAGCATTAGTGAGGGAAGGTTCTGATGTTGGGTAAGGAAGCTGAGCGAACCATCGCCATTCCGATTAATCCCAAAGGTGTTTAGTGGGGTTGAGGTAGATCTTGATTTGTGCACAGCATCATTGTCATGCTGGAACTAAATTGGGTTAGGGCCCTTAGTTACATAGAATTACATATACAGTTACATGTTAAATATAATATAATAATATAATAAATATAATAATGTTACAGAATATAAGGACCCACACAAGGGCAGGTATACGCATACTGTACATACAGTATATTTAGTCATACAGTGTACATAGGGAAAATTAAGCATGGATTCTGAAAGACTTCAAATACACTGTAATAGGTATTCCCTTAATGGTGGAGGTCTGCTCACCATCAAAGCAAATTATACACATTTGACTCACAAACTGATTGCGGTCTTGTGTCTTACAGTATGTTAAATGAACCACTATTTCCCTTGTGTAGGTAGGTTGAAAAGGAACTATAGCTATAAAAATAAATAAATGAATAAATAAATAAATAAAAATAAAAAATGCTACCCACTTCAGATACTTACTGTACAAGTATTGTAAATCCAACAATGGCAAACTTCACAAGACATCTTAGTGTTTATTAAATGAGTCTAAAAGTCAGGTCACATTTAAGGACACAATCTAAAAAGAAGGAAGGAAGATTGACCCAAGTGGGTACGGACGATTTGTCTTTATTTTTCGGTTCTAACCTCGTCTCTGAACCGACTGAAGTTTGTTCACTTTAATGCTTTGATACTCACAATCATATAGACCTTTATTAGATCCCTTACAGTAACAAATCAATGGTGAACTGCAGGTTCAACATGACGGTGCTCAGCAGTTCTACCTGAAACAATGTACAATGAAAAGTTACACAATCCACACAATAAACTAAAACTGGGTGATGAACACCAGCAGCGAGGTTAAGTCTGCTACAACAGTCAGTCCTTAGCTAGACTGGCTCGAGACGGCGGCTGGAGACACCTTTTTTATCTAGTTCCACTGCAAACAGCATTATCTTGATTAAAGTTTAATTAAGGATCACATTTGGCTGTGACTCTCTCCCCTTCTACAGGAGCAGATTTCCGAGGGCTTAACTCCGTGCCTGGCAAAATCCTCTTTTATTAGTTTCAACCTGTTGTAAAAGCTGCAGGCTGCGAGGGCTGCCAGGCGGCTGCAGCGGTCTTGTTTGCTGCTGGAAAAATCCCAAGTCTCCCGAGATACCTCCCCACCCTCACCCCTTCACAGTTTAATATCAGCACCCCCCCCACCCCCCTGCACCCACCCCGCCTCTACCATACACGCCACGGACCCATTATTAATGATACTATTCATTAATTTCTTGTTGGGCCGATGTTATTTATTAAAATATTAAAGAAAGCTCCAGAGACAGCCACATGCATGCTCACACACATGCACATATACACATACAGTATAATGAGCAACGGGTCCCCCATCTCCCTGTCTTTTGCGTATGCACTCTAGTTTCACCTCCTCCTCCATTTCTTTACAGTCAGGCATTTTTTTTTGTACCCCCACTACTATCCCCTATATAGACCACGTAATGTGGAATTACTACACCCAGACATAGTGCTCTCTCTCTTTCTCTCTCATTAGCTGCTCTCCTGAGCTGAGTGACACCATACATCCATTTCACGCACACACACGCACGCAGTGCTTTCTCTTTCGTTAATGAGGCATTCCCATGCGGGATGAATTGACTACTGTCCATCTGAACTAACTGGCCGGCATTCATTACCCAACATGCAGATCTAGGTCAGCAGGTGACACCTTAATTCGTCATTAAGGAAATATGATGGTGCCAACACAATGGCCAAAAAAATAAAAAATAACAAGATAGATAGACCTGGCATGTAATTTAGTTTATTTTTACAATGTACTGTGTGATAGGTTGTTTTTTCCATTATTAGTGCACATTATCTTGTACATTTTGTTACATTTATTTAAAATTATTTAATTACAGAGGCCCTCATTCAAAGATAGGATAGAGATCAGTGAAGGGGTTAACTGAGTTCCTAAGAATTCCTTAGATGCGCTTTGTTGATGTAAATTGGTCCATACCTTGGACATTAACAGTACGGTTCAAGTCTAAGGCGCCCTGTGTTTTTAGTACAAAATGTCCTATGGATTTTTTTTTATTGTGTTACTACAATAAATGATAATGATTTTTAAACATAAAGATTTCGCCACAAAATGAAAAATTAGAGAAAAATATTTGTATGTCAGAAAAGAAAGGAGCATATTATATAAGAGTTTTGCTTGCAGAAAAAAGAAGCGGGTACAACAGTCAAAGTCCTGGTTAGAATTGTGGCTGGTTCTGCAGGAGGCGCAGTAAAACTTAGTCGCTAATTTCCTTATAAAACTGCACAAATTGTTCCCGAGACTAAAAGATCCCCAAAGTATCATCACACCAAATACTGACTTTATTTCATAATTAATTAATTAATTAATTAATTAATTAATTAATTAATTAATAAGATTGGGTATGTTTTCTGTAGAGGAAGGATGCCTTAAAAAATTATAAAATTGTAT
>JAQQZT010000036.1:25472331-25488002 GCA_030068275.1 Clarias platycephalus | reverse complement strand
TCCATCAACCCCAACTCATGGGAAAGTCAAGCAAACGACCGCCCAGCCTGGAGGCTCACAGTCAGGCAGGGTACATCATATGCACAGACTGAGCGAAACAAGAACGCCACCCAGAAAAGATCCGGGCGGAAGCAGAGGCTACAACAGTTACAACAGCCATCCACCTTCACCTGTACTAAGTGCGGCAGGGACTGCCACTCCCGAGTCGGACTGCACAGCCATTCTCGGCGGTTCAGATAGACTCACAAGAAGCTACACCATCGTCTCCTGAGACGGACGGATGCCGATCATTATAACATTGGATACTCCGATTACAACTAGTTCTTTCCAGAGTCAAAATTTCAATGGTTCTCTGATTACGTTGTAAAGAATTGTATTTATAGAAAAATCCTGCTTAATTATTTACAGGTTTATACTATAAACAATTAGGCATTTATAATAATAATAAAAATAACTCCATGTTCTCCCCGTGCTTGGTGGGTTTCCTCCGGGTACTCTGGTTTCCTCCCACAGTCCAATGATATGCAGGGTAGGCTAATTGGCGTTCCCAAATTGCCCGTAGTGTGTGAATGGGTGTGTGTGGGTGTATGTGTGCCCTGCGATGGATTGGCACCCTGTCCAGGGTGTACCCTGCCTCGTGCCCGAAGTCTCCTGGGATAGGCTCCAGGCCCCCGCGACCCTGTATATAAGGATAAAGCGGTACAGAAAATGAATGAATGAATGAATGAATAACAATAATAATAATAATAATAATAATAATAATAATAATAATAATCGGATAAAGCGGTATAGAAAATTAATGAATGAATGAATTATTATTATTATTATTATTATTATTATATGTTATATTTAAAATTTTAATAAAAATAATATCTGTTAATTTTTTTACATATCTGTTTAAAGCTGTTATATTCATATTTAATAAATAGCAAATTATTGAGGTATGAGGAAGAAAACACTTTTGGACGTGTTTTATAGTAAAACAATCAACTTTGTTTCCCCCTATGATATAATATCCCTAGAACAGCACAGCTGTCACGTTTTTTGTTACATAATAGATCAAAGTGATGATGCAGGGGAACGTCTTGTTACGGTACTAGACTTCATTTATGCAGTTCATCACATCTCCAGTAGATGGAGACAATGCACAGCTTATGAGTGTATACAGTATGCCTAATCTAGCAATGATTATTATACATTTATTTAACATTTTGTTAAAATTATTTGCACCACTACGTCACGTTGCACATTAACCCTGTTTTTCACGAAATACCTATATTTTCACACCACTACAAGAAGAAGAGTGCATCAAACTTGACAGGACGTGTTCCTCAGTGATGCATCCAGAAAAGTAATTCATCCTGTTGACAGAAACATTTTTTTTGTTTTGGACTACATATTTTAATTAAATTTAACAAATTTGAATTAATGGCTTATTTATGGTATTATAAATATAATACTGACTGAATACTGACTGACCATGAATTAACCAAAACCAACACAATCTATAGTTGCCAGAATCATTTTTATAGTCTTTAGAACTTTCAAAACTGATCTAAAATCAGGATGTTAATTTATTCAGTGTTTATCCTAACCCTAGGAGTCTCCGGTGTCATTAAAAGTATTCACAACAGAGGACATTTCACCTTGCGGTTTTCAGTCTCAGTAACATTTATTGTTCATTTTCCCTTCTGTCCTTTCCTTTCCTTTCCTCTACTTATCTTTCTTTTGTTCTTTCTGTACATGACAGACTTAGAGTCTGGTAAGAGAACCACTGTTGCTTTGATGTAAGTGTTACGTTACAGAAACTAGCTCACCTCATGAATGTTTCACAACATTGAATAACATTCATGGCCTTGATATTTAAGTAATATCACCAGAGAGGGTGTGTTATTGTGCTGGATATCAGCACAGCTGTGATGCATTTGTAGGCACGAAGGCACACCCCCATCACAGACGTTCTGATATTCAGCACAACAGCACTCCCTCGTGTGGGTGAGGAGAATAAACCACATGGAGGTGGTGGACAGTCCTGTAACTCTAGTATGTTTCTCTTTATATTTCCAATTATTCTGCTTGAATCATAAATACAGTAGCATTAAATGGAAAGTCAGTGTGCTATGTAGGAAGTACATGGCACAACAATAAAGTTAAATGGGAAGCTAGTGTGCTATGTACACATTAACACAGCACTTAGAATCAATTATTACTGAGAAAATAAGTTTAGATTGTGCTTCTCTTACTGGTTTTGGATGTGTTTTTGTCAGGCAGCTGCTCTCCACGCTTTCCAGTACTGCGGACCGTACAGACCTACCTATGCTACCCATGCTGTGATCGACAGTAAGTGTAATTAATGATTGTTAGAAAACCTGTGACATGAAGTGATTACATAATGTTTAAAAGTCCCAGTGCTGTTACTGTCTGTTATCACCACTTCTGTATCTTAGATTGCTTGGTTGGAACTAACTGTTGTATATTTACTATTAATTACATGATAGTTGAATATGAACTTCTGTTTAGGATAGTAACAGGAATACAACACATCAGGAAATGTTTTAGGTGGAAATAATTCACTTTGCTATTCTGTATTGCTGTTCGCTGTTGTAGGGATTCATTATTCATAATTATGACTTAATAAAATATTAATAATAATATAATAATAATAATAATAATAATAATAATAATAATAATAATAACCATTGTCCTAACTATGTTTAACTGATGGCATTGATAATTTGTTAGTTAGTAACCTAGTAACCCAGTGTAAGTATCTATCCAGTGACAGAAACCTCAAAGGGCGTATTGTAAGTCGCTCTGGATAAGATAATCTGCCAAATGCCTAAATGTACATGTAAATGTAATATCACATCATTATCACTTACTAACTCATAATTATGACTTAATAATTCATAATTTGACTTACTATCACATTATTATTACTTCCTAACTCATAATTATAATTATCATAATTATAATATTTATAATTATCTCATAATTATGAATTATGACTTACTTACTCATAATTATGACTAAATATCACATCATGACTTCCTAACTCATAATTGTGACTTTAAAAAAATTATATATAAATACAGTATATATATATATATATATTTTTTTTTTTTTTTTTTTTACCTAATATCTGACTTCTTTTATCCAGATATTATTCAACCATGTTGTTCAACCAGCAGGTGGAGACAGTATATCATAAACAAAGAACGCTATCAGGCTTTTATTTTGAAAAAACCTAGGTATCTTGCCTTAGCTTGGTGTCGTTTCTGATTTCGCAGGTGCAAGTGCAAGGCTACCTGATGACGCGTTCGTATTTTGCACCCGCATTGCGCCCGGTCCCGCCTCCTGCCCTCCGATTGGATAGCGCGATCACGCCTTCTTCGTCAGAGCCTCATACAGTGAGCTTCTTGTGACTGGCCAATCCGATGCGAGGAATCGGAATCGAGTGAGCCAATCGCAGCGCGGCAGGCGGGATTTGTCGGTATGCGGGTCGGAGAGATAAGATGATTGTGCTGCGGCTGAGCGGAGGGAAATGTCTATGAGTGGAGGAGCTCCAGGTAGCGCTGCGTGTCCGTGTACGTGTTCCTGAGAGCTGGGAGCGCGCCTTGGGGAGTGCGGGAGCGCGCGGGGACCTGGTGTGAGCGACTGGGGGGGTAGAAGCGGGGACACAGGCGCGCGGAGCGGAATGACGGAGAGCCCGAGAGCGGAGCGCGAGCTGCGGGGATTTGCATAGCCAAAGCGCTGAGAGTCCCGAGGAGAGCTCGCGCGTACTGGGGCTCATACTGTACCGGGTAGGTCACACACACACACACACACACACACACACACACACACACTGCACTACCGGGTAGGACTCAGCTTTCCTCTTACTGAACCTCTACAAACCCTGAATGTCAATTCATACACATACACACACACAGGTTGTGATGTTGATGATGATGTGGCCATAGAAACACTTTATTAGTTCTCCATGGTTACTGTTGCGCGGACTCACAATACACTAGTTCATAAAGGTACATCTCTCTGTGTGTGTGTGTGTGTGTGTGTGTATGCATGAATATACATATAGGCTATAGTGTATATGTATATATATATATATATATATATACACACACACACACAAAGTCAGGCAAAAAAAGTATATATTCAATGTATAAATATTTTAATGTATAATAATAGTATGATAGTACAGTATTATTAATGTGATATTAATATAATATACATCATACTATTTTTTTTCCTGAAGTGTCTATACGTTTTTTGTTTGGCTGTTTCTATGTGTATACATACAATACACACACACACACATGCACACACACGCGCACACACACTCTCTCTCATGTGTATATATACTTGTGTGTGCGTGTGTACATACATGCCTAGGCAGAACTCTTTGTTTCTATAGTAATTCTATTCACACATTCTTTATTCGCACATTTTAGATTCTACTTTTTTTTTTACAATAATTAAATTTTTGTTAATAAGAAGTAACATCAGTAGGTATTCCTATGCACTGTATAGTGTACACTGTTTACTATTTTACTTTATACGTGTTATTTGTATACATCTTTTATGTCAGGAGTAACATGCTATTTTTTTCATTCATTAATATAGCACATGTTTATTAGTGTGCGATTATATACAGTACTTATTAACATGACTGAGAACTTTTTTTTTTTTTTAAGGTTTTTACCAGAGCAGGTGTTTGCCGAATTGTAACTTTTTGGGGTGCCAGTAATTTTGAAGCCATTGTTTTGTAAGGAAAAAACAAATACTGTAAACATTCTCAAATCAACCATATGATGTCTGGGTGTCATCGGATTCCGTTAAATATACATTTTTTATTGTTTTTTTTGTTTTTTTATGCAGGGTGCCAATATTTCTGGACAGCACTTTGTATGCCTGAGGCTGATTGCTTTATATTTCTGTGTCAGTTAATTCTTCTGTCTGTTTATTTTTTATTTCTAACTTATCATATAATAAAAGGTCAACTATTAGTTCATATAACAAACAGTAACCAACTTTTAAGTTCTTCTGAACTTTCATTTGTTTATTAATTTATTAATCATTGGTCGTGCCACTTATTCTGTGGAGTGTCTGCAGCTTGTTCCAGGGGGCTCAGGGTAACAAGACAGGGGACATCTGAAGTGGGTGCACCGCCATCGCAGGGCACACACAGACACACACACACACACACACACACACACACCCACTCGACACACCCAGTCGTACGAGTCATGAAAGTCATAAATGACTTCAGACCTACACACGCACATCCCACAGAACCTATTACACACGTGATGCGGTTCTCGAGGCAGCGGGTTCTTACTCATTAATGCAGTGAGTCAGGTGTAGACGCTACACTGGGCTGTTTGTAAACACTAGGGTCGGATATTCTTCATCTCACGTTATATTTAATTTAGTATGTAATTGAAATTAATTTCCATAGCATCTATCACAGCTTAAGAAATTCTGTTTTTTAGGTCCATAAGTATTTGAACAGCTCCATAATTACTTATCATTTTGCCTCCTTACACCACCGGGGATTGGAAATGAAGCGATCAAGATGTAAGTGAATTTAAGGGGTTACAGTCATTTATTACAAAATGCCCGCCCAAAAGTATTTGGACGACCGGCCGATAAACTGTGTGGCGAGCGGTTGTGGGCTGTTTCTTTACTTCATGGACAAATGAAGCTGATTAAAGATCTGGCATTGATTCAGTGTGCTAAATTTGCTTTTCTGAAGTGCAGCAGCATGATGCTTTAGATAGATGAAACCAAGTCTGACTCTCACCAGAATGTTTGGAAGGGAAGAATATGAAGAAGGAAAGAAAGGGCTTATGTTTGAAAACATATTAAAGATGGCGGAGACAGTCCATGACAGTACATGACGTTGGGTGAAAACTAGACCTTTAAAACGCACGTGTTAGTCTGGCTGAAATCGTACTAAATCGTACTGCTCGAAGTCGGACTAGAACATCCAGATAACGCGGTTGGTAGTCGAGCTGCTCCGACACGTACAGTATAACTCAGTCAGACACAGAAATCGGCTCCGGCGCTCTGCGCATGCTCCACGCTTCGCGCGACAGGATTTGACCTGGAAGTCGAACAGAATGCGGAACAGAGAAAAGAAGCTGCAAACAATACGGTGTCGTCTGCCTCCGCATAGCATCATAACCACAGAGGATAAGATGAATCTCATTTGTACAAAAAGTAATGTACAGAGCTGTAAAGTTGTTCACGCTCAACATGCTACTTGCCGTTAACTCGTTTGTCAAGTGTATATGGTCATCAAATAAAAAGTAAAATGTACTTTGGCCAATAAATCGATTTCCTTCTCGTGCTTGTGTAATGGACAATAGCTCAACTTAACTGTGCATGTAACCGTACTGAGCGATATGCCTTGGGCATGTATTGCTGCCAGTAGAACTGGGTTATTTGTGTTTATTCATGACGTGGCTGCTGATTGAAGTAGTAGGATCGATTCTAAAGCGTATAGAGCTATATGTTCTCCTCGGACTCAGTCAAATGCTACAGAACCGATAGGACAGCATTTTAAGGTACAGCTGGATAATGAACAAACGCACAGTAAAAGCAACCAAAGGCAAAGTTGCCTGACCTTGTGACCTTGTCTCTTGACCTTGAACTTTGCTTTGATGGCATCCATGGTCTCCAGATTTCTGGTGGTTATTTAGAGTATTTACAATAATCCTATATAAGTGTGACCAATTCCTTTTGAGCCTGTAAAAAATAGGCAGCCTGGGTAAAAAACGGTTGTAGTTTTTAAACAGTTAATACAATGTTTTTAAAACCCTTTGAATTAAAGCTGGCATGGTGGGTTAGTGGTTAGAGTCAAGGTTTTGATTCTTGCCTCGGGTCTGTGTGCTTGGTAAGTTTCCGCCGGTTTCCACACACAATCCAATGACGTTGTCTAATTGGTTTATCCAAATTGTCGCGTGATGGACTAGCGGCCCATACGGTATACCCTGCTTAATCCTCAGAGAAAGGCTCCAGGCTTTCCACGACCCTGTCTAGGATGAGCGGTGTAAGGAATTAATTAAAGCTGAAAGACTACACCTCAATCATATCTTAATTGCTTTATTGTAAATCCATTGTGGTGGTGTACAGAGGCACAGTTCTGAGAATCGTGTCCTTTACAGACTCAACTGGATGTGAACCTTATTTTATGTTAGTCATTATTTGAAACGATGTTGTATGAAGTTTCAAAATATATTTGCATCATATGTGGACTTTCATATGCTAGAATAATTTCTCTCATTGGTTCATGGTGTTGCTTTTGATTAGCCACGCGTCCCCTGCTGTTTTAAAATTAGGTTTGTACTTGATGTTTACTATGCATACACACCATGTCCACCACACGGATCCTGGGGTCAGCTGGAATGTCACTCGTGCACATTCAGAAATGAACACGTAGCATCCGTATGGTGCAACACCAACGTAAGTAGTGGAGTTAGTATAGCGTGATGCGACACCGCGTCCACAACCCGATAAACACACCTATGTCGTGTCTCCACTCGCACACGTATACACTACACTATTTTACATTGTTACTGAGTACTTACGGTTGTCCTGTTACAGTTTAGAGCGAGAATATTAAACACCTTTGATATACCTACAGAAAGGTCTATTTAAAGTACTTGTTTTTTTTTTTTATCTTGGATGAGTATACTTTTGAATGTCGAGAGAGAATTTTAGAATTGAAACTCAGCTTGTCAGTTTTTACTGTTAACTGTAACTAAATTAATGGTGAGGAAACGTGTAAGCAGCACTACAAAAATGTACGCATACACACTACAAAAATTTCCTGTCATTGAAAAACACTGGGGGACATAAAGATCCTGTTCCCACCTAAAAGTTTTGTTATTTTCTAATAACATCACGTCCCAAAGTGTTTTATTCCTCTTACACCACCGCAGTTTGCAATGTATTAATTTGATGTTGATTAATAAATTAATAAAGATTTACATTGAAAAAAGTTTAATATAATGAAATGATACTCTATATGATGAAAAGTTTGTAGAGCCTGTTTCAGATCAACTCCCCTTTTAGCTTTGTAAGAGCCTCCATTTTTTTTTGGAAAGGCTTTCCACTTGACTTTGAAGGGGTGGCTGTGCGCTTTGTCCATTCAGCCACAAAAGCGTTTGTAAGGTTTGCACTGAAGTGCAGCCGGCGTTCAAGTTCATCTCCAAGGTGTTCAGTGAGGTGAAGGTCAAGGCATTTCAACCTTGACAAGCCATGTCTTCAGGCAGCTGGATTTGTGCTCAGAAGCATTTTTTTCATGCCGAAACACGTTCAGGCCTCTTAGTTCCAGTGAAGGGAACTTTATATGCTACAGCACACAAAGAAGAACCACATACTGATGAGATGGTCATCGGTTATAGTTTATGATCGACTGATTTCCTGTGCATACAAGCAAGCTGTTTTTATTTTTAAAAAATGCCTATTGTTAAAATTAATTGTTAAAAATTCTCACACGTCATGTTGACGTTTTTTGCACACCTGGGCCATTTCTGTGTAACAAAAAAACATAACATCAGATGAATATGCGTGTGTATAATGCCTATAACTGCTCACGCTCACAACACAGTTGTGTAAAATGCTGAGCGGTGATCTGTTGTACAATTCTCCTGCAAAAAAAGGCTGCTCCTGTACTTTAGTTGTAGAAATAATGATAAAAGTAAACCACCAACGAAGGAAAATCTAACATGAAGAGAGTGATCAGATTAGAGGATCAGATTAGAGAACAGTAAAACAATCAAATTAAAAGAGTGTTTTTCAAGATTTGTTTAGCACTTCAAAAGTCATTTAAAAGAAAAAAAAAACTAAATATAAAAAACTTTTTACTGTAAAACTGTATATACTGTAATTAACAGATTGACAAATTCACAAGTATGCATACATGACCTGAAATAACCTCCTACCCTTTGTGATTAGATGATCGTACAGGTCCGTATCACATGTATTCAACAAGCATAGGATAAAACAAATTAAGATAAGAAGCATAAGATTACGAGTAAAACATAACTAAGAGTTGAGATAACCAGTAAAAGTCGAAAATAGAAGCTGAAAAAATATAAACATTTAATAAAAGAATAAATAAAATGGATTGATAAGCAAATAAATTTATTGATTCAAATAAAAATGCAACAATAAGAAACATTTTAAGTAAAATGAAGAATTGACCAAAAAAAAAAAAAAACAACCAAAAAAAAACCAAACGTAAAAAAAAAAAACCAAACATAAAAAAAAAAAAATTCTGAGACTGAACTCTTATTTCATTTACGGTTCAGTGTAGCGTGTTTGTTTTGTGAGCAGCTCTGCTATTTTAGTCTAATTACTTTGAGATTGGAGTAATGGAGTAATCTGTGCTGCACATGTACACGTTGAATTCATGTTGTGCTGAATTCATCTAATGTAATGTAATGCTGATTCCTGTCATTTTCTAATTCGTTGATAAAGTAACTCTTACAACATATGTTATTCTTCTGTAGGTAGTAATTTATCTCTCTCTCTGTCTCTCTCTGTCTCTCTGTCTCTCTGTCTTTCTCTTTCTCTCTCTGTGTGCATGATTCTACTTAAGTATACACTACATTATTTATTTATTTATTTATTTTTAAATACTTGCCCAGATTACACTTTAATCCGTCATGGATTTGCGCTGAAACATTCGTGCTGTTATCTGTTAAATCTTTTGAAATGCGTTCCCCAAATGAGTTGGCTGAATACTGACCTGTCTCGTTCACCTGACTTTTTAGGAAGAAACGCATAAATGAATAGGAAGTTAAAAATCCCAGTTGATTCCTGATTCGAGTGCAGATTTCCTATTTTTCAGTTTCTTTTCTCGTAGCGGTTCACCAAACCGGACCCGACAGATTTATTAATATATATTTTTTTTTCCTGTTAAACATCCAATTGATTTGCTGAATGCTGAACATTTTAGGTAAGAAGGTAAGAAGAGAAGACAGGAGTCAGATATACCCATCTTCAACACACCACACACATGCAACACACTCTGTCTCATTGTAGTGTAACCTCATGCTTCCCTCCTTAATCCCACAAGGTGTTATTTCATGTGTAGTTAAGGAAATGCAAGTCATTTGTATGCAGGCCGCATACCAGAGAAAGTCATGCTGCATCTGAGGTGGTCCTGCTCGACCCGACAGCGCTTTCATCTTCTCGTGGTCACCTACCGAGATCGTGGTTATTCTTAGAAACATTCATATTTATGGCTCCTGTACCTTGGCTGCAGGAAATCTCCCCACCATCTGTAGCTCTGGCAAACTAAGATCAGACCCATGCTTTTGATCAGAATTAGTTTTAAACCCCAAATATTTGTCTCGGCTCAGAGACAAGTATTTCTGATGTTTGTCACTGATATGAACCCTGTGGTGTTGGGAAGGCGTTTAACCTTACTGCGTTTAGTAAACGATGACTGGTCAGCTCGGATAGTTAGCGCACGCTACTAATACACCGGGCTGGTGAGTAAAGCGGCTTCGGGTCAGCGATAGCTCCGTGGCTCAAGTTTTCTGTACAAGTGACCCAAAAGGTTCCAAGCTCAAATATCCTGCCAGAGAGGCAGTGCCGGCTTCATGAGCAACGGCTTCGTAGTTCTTCGCCTGGATTGTAGTCAATTTTAAAATCAGTGGATGGAATGGAATGGAATGGCAGCCATCGAGAAATTACTCAACATTTTCATCCTCATTCCCCTCCCTCCTCTGCACCATCTTTTCTCTGCCCACTGGGACGTTTATGGCAGCAAGTTTGAGCTGTAATTAGCCTCTTGATGGATTATCTAGGCTGACTGGTCTCACTGTTCCTCTGGCCTCTCAATAAGCAATAGTGCTGCAGTGACCCCAGAAATCAGGGATTTCCATTTAGGTTTTTTTCTAATTATTATTATTATTTTTGTAAACACTGAAATATTGAGTAAGATAAATAAATGTGTGAATTCTGTAGACATGGGGGGGAAAAAACAGGTTTTCTTTTGTGTGCCGATTTATGTATCGTCACACAACGGTGCTAATTAGTCTCAAAACACGTGCGTTGGAACCCGCGCATGCCGGAGTTAAGAGCTGTGTGCGGCCGCGTGCTTACAATCGCTCAACACGCACTAAAGATGTCGGGGGTGTGTGAGGTGGTAAACCATTACTGTTTTATTATAATCCTACAGGTGGTACACTCTGAACTATCCCGTGTAGCCCTAAGGAGTGCCTTATTTAAGTTTGATTAGAAGTTTGCTTGCTACAAATGTAGTTTTCTGTTTAAATAAATTTCAAGTTACATGTTAAACTCTTGTAAGTTAGTTTGTATTGATTAAATGCTGCGTTTGGTTTTGAAGGGATAAAATTAATGCATTCAGTTACTCATGTTCAATGCAGTTGTCAAGATGTTGAATAAAGTTAAGGTATAAAACTTTCGAGTTATGACAATTTTTAAAGGTCTTAAAATTGTAACAAAATCAGAAAAATATTTTATTTTGGGATGTTTATAAATATGATTATATAAATTGGGATATGATACTTACAGACCTCTAATACTATGAAATTGGCACCTGGGCATCGTATCGTTTGGTGTCTGGAGATTCCCATTTCTAGAAGCTCTGATCATTCCTTCCTTTCACGTACATCACTCTAGTTCATAAATAATTATATATGAATGAATGAATTAATAAATACTTCATTATCATTCAAGAACATGCAGTGGTATTGCACATTCAGAAGGAAATTACGTTGTAGTTGACTCACTGTTTAGACCTAGTATTGACACGGAAGGAAAAACACCATATAGGACGACATACGTTGTACAGTAATTTATTTCAGAATGATTGATGAGTATATTGCAGAACTAATAAGAATATATTGCACAGTAAATAAGTTACAGAATGATTAATCATATACAGTATTGCGCAACTCAACTATGAGTTGAGTTGGTTCTGCTTCCCAAAATGTAAAGAAACTAGTTGTGTAATTTTAACCACCCTAGCAGTTACTAAGGATGAATGAATGTTGTATGTTCATGTTAATCAATATGGTCTTTGTTTGTCTCCCCAAGCTTCATATGTGACCGTTTACATGCTCTGCATGAATGACTTTTTAGGATCACAAGCATCCGAGTCCCACTGGATGCCTGTAGTCTCAACCAGATGTTGTGAGCCTTTCTGGCAAGGTTTAAAAAAAAAAAAAAAAAAAAAAAAAAACACATTCAAATAAGGGATTATATGGAGGCTTGTTAAATAAAAAATATCAATCAGTAATGGAATCAGTAGTACTGCGAAGACTTGGATTTGCCCCCAGGTGTGAAGTGGTGTGTGAATGGTGTACTGCGAGACAATGATGTCCTATCTAGGGTGTTTTCGTGGCTTTCCATTTAAACATATTGCTTGTGTCCTCTGCATGGCCTGATGTTATTCAGGTCTGAATATGAAAATGATTGAAAAAATTGTTAACATTTTATGTGTGTAGTATATGAAGAACCAAGTGGGTTGAGGTTCAGAGTTAAATGTAAAAATGACTACATTTGAGATTTTGTCAGATTTACCTAGCCATGCTCTCTGCAGCAGTGTTTCCCATATGCATCGATTTATTTTTGGAAGCTCACCAGAATATTAGCACTGACTGCCAAATATTGATTTTCTGTATTTTTTTTTTTTTACTATTCAAAATGGTGGGGGCAAAACCCTTATTTCATTGTAGAACTCGGGCGCAGCACATTGATTCTCTCAGGCTCTCCTTGCCTCGCTCTTTCTCATAAACCCTTTCCTAAATAGCCTAACCCTGATCATGTCGCATCATCCTGCAGTTCATGAACGGTTAGTTCTGTGTACAGATTTGTCCAAAACCAATGTATTTAACTTGACTCTGATACGTTGTTCAATGTTGTCAGTCTCAGGTACCCAGCTTTTCTATTAAGTTATTATGAAGCGTTTAATGACCCTTGATAATAAGGATAACTAAGCTACTTTTAGGCTACATAACTGCTAATCAATATCACCAGCTCTTGCAAGTGGATTACCTTAACAATTCTGGATGTTGAATTGTAACCTGTAAAGAATAGCAGGAAAGCTGAACACTACGAACAGTAAATTGTTTTGATTATTTATTTCGATATGCGTTGTTATTGTTTGTTTGTTTAAATAAAAGACATGAAATATTTACATTCTGAAATATTTGCACCTGGTCATTCAGTACGCTTAGGTCGTCGTCTGACTTCATTTTATTGCCGCATAATAATGCTGAAACTAGACATGACCTAGTCTAATCTTTATGCTCTACGGCAAACTAAAGCATTTTTTTAATTACTTTTTGTTTTTCTGTAACAAGTTTTTTTTTCTTATAGCCACACAGCTGTTTAGTCCAAAGCCCGAGTTCTCTGATTTTGTCTCAAGCAGTTATGTTTCTTACAGATTAAATAGTGAAGTATTAAAAACTACTAAAAGTATTTAATAAACATAGAACTTCTTGCCAACCATCTCCTCCACACTCCAGTACAGTGGCAGTATTGCACCAATCGTGCATAAACTCAAAAGTAGAAGAAATGATAATCTCATAAAACTAGAGTATATTTGTGGAAGATCTCGGTGGTTTGCATTTCCTGCACAAGTTGTGGTATATCTTCGAGGAATTTATCAATATTCGATCGTATAACGTTTGTAAATTGACCTAAATCATTTTAAAAAGTTTGAATTGATTGTGAATTAAAAAAAAACTGACCTATCAATTAAACGAATCGAATCAACCAACAAAAGATCGATAAAACTAAATCGACAATTTAATCGCACTACTTTAAACGGCATGACACATTGTACGTTAGATCTCACACCAGTAATGGGTTTGATTAATTCATACTATTTTAAATTTCAAATTGTCAGGAAATTTCTGCCCATTTTTCATTTATAGCTGTTGCGTGTTAATCCAGTTTTCATAACTTAACTACACAGAACATCATTGATATAATCAAAAGCTGTACAAGGAGTTTATGTACTTAGTGTAATCCAAATGCTAAAAAAAAAAAAAACCGTGTATAGAAACTTGTTTTTTTCAAATGGCCTGATTAATGAACCTTGTTATAGTGACACAGGTAAATACCAGACTGCGGTTTACTGATTTATAGCCCCTTTGAACTGGTTGCACTTTAACCAACACAGGTGTGAGCGCGAGCATACAGTACGTTTGTCGTATGACTTTCCGGCTTTCAAGAGTAAATATCACCTGATGAGCGGGAAAAGTAGACGCGGCACTGATCTGGAACATGGGATAATAAACCTGTGAGCACGCACACACACACACACACACACCCACACACAGTCATGTGCTTGTGTTCTTCCTGCTGCCTTTCCCCTTTTAAGACTGAGCTCAGCAGCATGCACGGAAACCTGCTCACTGTTTCTGTTTCTACACGCTCGCACACACACACACACACACACACACACACACACACACACACACACACACACACACACACACACACACACACACACGGAGTGCACTTCATGTCATCGACCGCAAGTTGATCGAGGGCACCCAGAGAGTCTAAGCGATGAGATTGAACAAACAAGGAACGACAGCAGTGACGGAGAAAAGGGGAAACAGATTTAATGACGATGTCCATTGCTATAGAGACGTCTGTCTTCTCTTGCGCTTTCACGGACACGTCATCTAACAAACGCACCGAGATCAAAAGGACATAGCGGACCAGAGTGTGCATGTTTATTCCTCCATTTTGTGCCCCATCGTTTCTGTATCGCTTTAAAGCATCTAATCATTTAGCTTTAATGGTTCCGAATGTGTTCTGATTGGGTCAGTACACTACATCTGCACAGCTGTCTTTTATTTTGATTGCATTTCCTTGTATTCTGTGAGTCTCTTTGCCGATTCTGAATCAGAGTGAAGCATACAGTATTGCTTTGTTTTTAGTTTGCTGTTTGATTTGGCTTGGTTTCGCACCGCACATGACTAAGTCAGCCCAATGGAAGAAAAAAAGTGCCTAAGGGTTGTTTGAGAGCTATACCTAATACATATTTTCATTCATTCGTCAGAAGTGCCTCAACAGATCAGGCTAAAGAAGCCAAGTGCAGGTAGAAATCACACAGAAACATATCTCCTGAACATGAATCTAGAAGCAAATAAATGACAAATGATCTATTTGTACCAATCTATCGCAGGACACACACACATACACAGACTCTTTCACACACTACAGGCAATTTGGAAACACCAATTAGCCTAATCTGTATGTCTTTGGACTGTGGGAGGAAATTGGAGAACCCGATGAAACCCACCAAGCACAGGGAGAACATGCAAACTCCACGCACACAGAAGTGGGAATAGAACCCGGACCCTGGAGGTGGGAGTATTGCACCAATCGTGCATATGCATAATCTCAAAAGTAGAAGAAATTATAATCTCATAAAACTAGAGTATATTTGTGGAAGATCTCGGTGGTTTGCATTTTCTGCAAAAGTTGTGGTATATCTTTGATCGTATAACATTTAGAAATGTTACAGTATACAAGGTGACAGTGCTAACCGCTAAGCCACCGTGCTGCCTAAGAAGTCACAAAACTACATACAGTGGAACCTCGGATTACGAGCACAATTCGTTCCGGAAGTGGGCTCGTATTCCAAAACACTCGTAAACCAA
>JAQQZT010000036.1:25455858-25468919 GCA_030068275.1 Clarias platycephalus | reverse complement strand
AACAAGAAGCGCATGCGTGATACATGATACTCTGTACTCGTAAACCAAGACAATGCTCGTTTTTCAAGTCAAAATTTGTTAAAAATCTTTGCTCGTCTTGCGGAACACTCGTAAACCGCGGTACTCGTAATCCGAGGTTCCATTTTATATATAATTAATAAATAAAAACATCCAATATATAAGCCATTACACCTGTTTTTTGTTTGTTTTGTTTATTTTGTTTCCCGTCTTGTAGTTGCAGGGTTTTTTCTTCTTCTTTTTCCTCTTTCTCCTGCATAATTGAACCGGGTAAACTGCATCATGGTTTAATTCCTCGTATGTGAAAATACACATGAAGTTAAGCGGTGCTGTAATCCTTCCAGGAAATGTTTTCCCGTTGGTATGAGATGCCAAATAAAATGACACAAGTACTGATCCGAAGTCTCACTTGAAGGCAATTTTAAGGTAAAACTGTGTCGTAATTGCTGAAGCAGTACTTGCTTTGTGGTGAAACTATTCTGAAGTCTCATCAAGTGAGATTAAACACTGGCTCTTCGAGGAGGAAAAAGGTCATGTGTTTAGTTTTTAACACGAAGAGGATGTTTCAAAAGGAAGGAAACTCCTCCAAGGTAGAGAAACTGCATTAGTATGTACAGCAGCTCGTCCTGAATCGTGCCTTTTTTCAAGGAGAAAAAGGTTCCTCGGGGGTTCTTTGTATGGAGGGAGGTTTTAGCTGTGTTCTGTGACAGAGCATCTGTCTATGATATTGCACACCATCATACAAACACCATTTATTATGAAGCAGGTTATGATTTGTATGGTCGTGTGCAATATCACACTCAGGTCTGTGCTGTTGTGCTGAATGTCAGCACAGCTGCAATATCTTTGGTACTCGAGGTTATAGCTAGAGTACCAAAGAAATTACAGCTGTGCTGATATTCAGCACAACAGCACAGGCTTGAGTGTGATTTTTACACACTACCATACACTCACTCACTCATCGTCTATACCGCTAATGCTAATCCGACACTAATCTGCATGTCTTTGGACTGTTGGAGGAAACCCACCAAGCACGGGGAGAACATGCAAACTCCACGCACACAGAGGCAGGAATTTGAGTCTGGCCGGGAATCGGCCATCGTGCCACCATCTATCATACAAACTACACCATCGTGCCACCCACTATCATACAAACACCAATTATTATGAACACATTATGTGTTGTGTGTTGTGATTTGTATTGTTTTGCAGAGCAAAACCACAACAGGTGGAACTGGTGACTGATGGTTAGCGGCCAACAGTGTAATTAACACGAGAGAAAGTTTTTTTTAATTCTTACCAGTATTGTGTAGCCATGACATAAAAACGTGAGGAGAATAAACCATGGAGATGGTGGACAATCGTGAAAAAACAAGTGTTCTCGGAAACGTTTCCCAGACCCCAGCGTGAAAGCACCGTTAAACTCTGGTGTTTGAATAATGTAGTTACATTACATGAATAATTAATAGAATTCCAATGATGCACATTCAAATATTTTTTTTTTTTGCATTCCCGTACATCATGTCATGGTGTTTACCCTCACCATATTATCCTGATGTTTGATTTGGACTGTTTTCTGAGTCATTTTGTACTTTTTTTTTTTTTTTTTGCATAGACTTTGCTCTCTTGTTAGACTTTTTTAGGTTTTCTGCATTAAACGTTAACCCAGCGGTCGACAGTACGGCCCGAAATGGTTCACTCATAAGCCAAACTCTTATCTGGCGTAAGAAGAGTCTCAACACGTTTCCCAAGACACGAGAGCTCATTTCTCGTGCAGAAGGAAGCATGACATGACTCAGCAAACTGATTCACGCCAGCTGATGACTTTCAGTTCGTTTTGCGTGTGGCTGTTTGCACGCTGATTTATAGAGACTGAAAGGAAATCTGTGCTGACTAATTATTCACAGGCCTTTATTGAATAAATCCAGAGGTTTATTACAGCAGTGCAGATAAGTGCTGAAACCCTGCCCTGGGCATCCATTCGATTACATTGACTACAGCAGCTGTATGCAGGCATCACGCTGGCACCGTTTCTTTTTTTAGGTGACAAAGTCTATTTCTACGAGCTGTGTACTCGTGTTAGTGCTGTGCACAGAGGAACTGAAAATCGTGGAGGAAGGTTTATTTTAGCATGCCATAAGCGTCGGGCCATGTTATTTCTGTAAACTTGCTTTATTGTCATGTTTCATGCCTGTATCTTGGATTTTAGTAATAATAATAATAATAGTAATAAAAACATTCATCCATTCATTTCCTATACTGCTTATCCTGTATACAGGGCCAACTTGCCAGTGCTGGGCCTCGAACCCCCGACCTTTCGAACAGTAACTCAGTAAGCCACAGTGCTACAGTAAGACAGTGCGGTTTCAAAACAACACCCTGATTGTATCGACCTTCACTCATGCTAAGGCTAATGCTAATTACTTTAGGAGCTGGTGTTCTTTGTGCCAAAGCTTGCTTTGATCAATGAGCACCTTTGTTAAGACTATGGATTTTATATTTTTGTTTGTTGACGTATGTTACGACAAGGAATTACATTTAATATGAATTGGACTCATTACAGTTTGTAAACGGATGCAAACTGTAGAGATTTTTCTGAACACATGAATGAAAATACCTTTCTTTCTTTAAAAAACAAAAAGCAAAAGAAACAAAACATATCTATGTCTAGGTATATAAGCTGGTTTCTGGTGATCCCTATCCCATATTAAACTGGGCGTCCAGTTTCGCCCTTCGTTTATTGACCACACCCAAGTCATAAATGAATGACGTAATTCTGAGAGTCGCATTATCACTTAGAATGGAATTATGAATTATGTCTTAAATAAGATAAGTCTTTATTAATTCAGAAGGAAATAGTTTCTCCAGTAGCTGTGTATTTAAAAGATACAAATACAATAGGATAAAAAGAAAATTAGAAAATAAAATACATTGTACAGATATAATAGAATAAAAATATATAGAAAAACTACTGACTACAGAAAGATGCAGAATTGTCACTTTTGTGTATTGTACATGAATATTATTGCACACAGGATATATATTACACATAATATTTGATATTGCATATAGAGAGTAAGAATGATATTGATTTTGCACATGATTTTCATAATATTGCATAATTATTGGTTTTGTTCCAACAAAATATAAGTACAATCTGAAGTGATATTGAACCCGTTTGTTACTCCTCCTTTGATTCGAATCAGCTGAGTTAATAAAGGTAACGGTGCAGAACAAGATAAAGCTAAACTGTATTCCCTCGTATCACCAGCTGCCCGTCTCGTGATGCTTCTGCAGTTCAAGGTGCTCCATTGTTAGAGGAGGGTTGGACGTCTGTGAGGTTCAGCACTTCCTGTTCTAATGTTCTATAGAGGAAGGAGAAAGACACAGAGAGTCAGCAGTTCACACTCTCACTCTCTCTTGTAAAACAATTGAAAATGAAAACGCTGAGAAGTGGCATGTTTTAAGTCTGATGTATAGTATTGTGCCCACATTTCATAGCTCATCAATTTTTTTCTCTTACTCTTTTGCAGCAGGTAGATATAAAACTCTTTTATTTTTTCATTTCACACTCAGTCACGAGCACAGTAAGATTTAATTCAGTCATCTTTAGCTTTGATTACAGCACACAAATTGGTGGTAAGCTCATGTGGTGAAAATGATTTCCTCATGCTCCCAGAAGTCCTGGAATGTCCCCGTGCCATCAGGGAAGAAAAACTCCATACTGTAGATGTGATAACCTGCTCATTCAGTACATTCAGGTCGTCAGCTGATTAAATTTTTTTTACCACATAATGTTGATGAGTCTAGACCTGACCAACTGAAGCAACCGCGTCTCCAGAGGCTTGTACAGTGGGCGCAATGCATGATGGGTGCATCGCTTCATGTGCTTCCCTTCTTACCTTCTTCCCTTCTTACCCTGGATTCTGGAATAGAGTGACCTCATCCAACCACATGACCCTTTTCCATTGTTCCAATGTTACGTCTTTATGCTCTCTAGCCAATTGAAGCCTTTGGCTCACTAACAAGTGGTTCTCCTATGGACACACAGCTGTTTAGGATCAATCCTGTGAGTTCTTGTCACACTGGTGTGTATGTACGTGTGAAAATGAAATGCTCTTATTTTCATTATTAAACTTAGTAATCGTTTTTACTGTTTCATTACACCATGTGTTTAAATGATCTCCATTCATTTGAGTTGGTGGTCGGATCTTTCCAGGTTTTGATAATGTATTAAAGGGTTTTTAACTCTGTCTCAGTAACTTCAAATCTCCTTAATTGTTTTCATTGCTTGATGCAGCCCAATAATAAGACCCTTCTTATAATAACGGTAACATATTTATTTGTCCAGGCAGTGTAATATTGCATTATGTCCTTAAACATAAACATAAATTCAGCCCCGAAGTCATAACATGGCTTTCAGACGCAGTCGGATTTAAAGGCAATAAAAGATCATTGACATATATATATATTTTTTTTTATTTATTTATTTATTTTATTTATTTTCATATTGTACACAGCGTTCTGTCAGCTGCAGTGTTCCTGATGATTTATTTCAAGCAGTAATGTTCACAGGTGCTGTGTATCTGCTGGAGGAGGTAGCTCGAGAAAGAGAGAGAGAGGGAGCCAAATTTAGCCGTGATCTTCCAGTGCTTCATTACTCCAGGCCTGGAGATGATAACAGCTCCGTCACTGGGGAGTGTAACGGAATAATCCTGACGTTGTGCGTTTGTGTATGTGTGTGCGGTGTGGTAAGGGGTGCCGTTATGTTGCTTTACACACTACGGTTATGTACGGATCCTGTTCCTCGTAGTGTCCTCGTGAGTATAAGTGGAGCCGTGGTATGGAGTTGCAGCAGAGGGAACAGAGGAAGGAGAGCATGTCCGTCTCGGCTGATTTCTCGGATTGGATCAGCGATCCATCATCGCCTGCGTGTGACTCAGAGAGCGCTCGTGCAGGGTTTCATTAATTAATTTCTTTATCATACAGAACCATTTTTTTGTTCTAACACATTAGTTATCTAAATCCAAACGTGCGTCTTTCTACAGACTATGAAGGTTGCAGGAGGGTAATTCCATCCAAAGGTCAACCTTACCATGGGGAGAAAAGAAGACGTACAAGTAGTTCATAGGGTTTTCCCAGACCAGGCTGCTAGACTAAAAATACTAGGCAACTACATTTGTTTGTATTGATTAAACTTTTACTTGTCGATTAAACAGCAAATTCCAGTGCACAGGAAAGAGAGAGAGAGGAATAAACCAGTAAAAAAAAATCTCAGCAAAAATTACAGTTTTTAATAATTTCATTAGAGATGTTACTAATTAATTGTTTAAACTGCTCTAGGGTCCAGATTAGATTCCTGCCTCGGGGATGTGCGCATGGTATTTGCATGTTCTCCCCGTGCTTGGTGGGTTTCCTCCGGGTGCTCCGGTTTCCTCCCACAGTCCAAAGACCTGCAGGTTAGGCTAATTGACGTTCCCAAATTGCCCATAGTGTTTGTGTGTTTGCCCTGCTCCTTGTTGATTTCCTGTCCAAGATATACCCAGACTATTAATGAATGAATGAATAAATAAACTAATGAATGAATTAGCCAATAATGTTTGGTTCTCATCTATTGGTAACCTCGACAACAAGCTGCCCTCACTCGCCAGAATGCTTACATGCCCGCTAATCGCTTGTTTGAAGAGTCGGGTCTCTGCGATGCCTTTCATGAACACCGTTCATTCTGAACTGTGTTCTTTTGAAGAGTTTTGAAGAGTCGGTCTCCTTACGATATAACGAAAAACACTTCGACTTTTGCCGACATTATTTTCATAGAGAGCTCTCTCACAAAACTGATTGCTGAGATTTTACCTATTTTAAATAATGAAAAAATGTAGAATTAATATGTGGTGGTCAGTAAAATAAAATTTCAACTTTGGGAAATTTCATAGTTTTTCACCAGTTTACGTTAAAATTCACTACTCGCGCGTAGTTTTATATAAAGTTGGTTTGTAAAGATCCTGATTCCAACACGTCACATCTATACTGTAACTCCAGTTTATCCTCAATAATTTATTCCAAAAATTCCAAAACATTTTCTTTGACAAATAATTCTCTTTATTCCCTGTAGCTCTGAGAGGGATATCTCGGGGTTTATATTAATGCACTGTAATCTTATATCACTACCGTGTGTGTAACCGTGTGCATGGGGAGTTGTGTAGCAGACACTTTAAATAAACATTTAAACGCCTCTATATATAATGATATAATGACGTTTTCTGTAAGGAGATTAAATTTTTTCGTTGAACATTTCGGTCTCCGGTGTCGGAGCATTTTAACAGTCAGAGATGAAACAAAAGTTTTAACAGCATCAGAAAGTCATTAGGATAGACGGCTTTGTGGTTTCTCACAACGCTGCGTTTTTATACCTAATTAAGATTATTTCTTTTTTTCTCTTTAAAAGTTATTTGGGCATCAATATGTAGTTCAGAACTTTAGTTTTTAACTAGAAAATTGTTGCTATTACCTTTAAAACTTTTATACACAGTGGCTGGTAAAATAACTTCATAATTGTAACATGTGACTGATACACTCAATCCTTATACACTCCGTAGGGACACTGCGTAGGGTTTACAAGCCTACCCTCAATAAGGAGGTGTACAGTATCTCATTAAATACCACAACATGCAAGCTTCTGTTCCCAATCCACACCATAATGTCCTTTTTCCACTTGTCTTTTAGTCACATCTGAGCTCTGCCTCCATCAGAGTCATTTAGCAGAGCTATTTCTGCCGTGACAAGCACACCGAGATCAGCCGAGAGAAGAGAAATGGAATCGACACTGATGGAGAGAGTGAGAATGGGAGTGAGAGAAAGAGAGAGAGAGAGATTTTCACTAGAGGCTGTGACCTGCCCCAAGCTCAATAATTGATGGCATGGTGGATGGTAGACACAGAGGCTGACCTTGAAATGCGTCCAGGCCGAGCTGTGGCTGCGCGGTGCTGCCGAACTGGACCCGATTTCTGACTTTCCCTTTTCTTAAACGAGATCTGCATTCGGTTCCTCACAGAAGGGAAAATTAGTACGAAAAGGAAACGCAGAATAAATCTGTAGCAGAGACTTCCACACATTGCTGCAGTTACGTGAAGAAACGCGGTTCATTTTCAAGTCAGTAAAAAACCTGGAACCTTTAAACCTGGAATGCTTTACGAAATAAAGAAGCTCAAGACCCACTCAAACCTTTGACAGGGATTTTTTTTTTTTGTATTTCATTCATTCATTCGTTCATTGATTGATTGATTGATTGATTAATAGTTGTTTTTGTTTATTTTGGTCTAATAAACATACATATTTAAAAAAAATTTAAACAACATTTTTTGTTCTTTTTTGTCAAAAGTTCTTTATGACTACGTTCACATTACCAGCCTGAAGTGACTCATATTATTATTTTTATTATTTTTTTTACCCTAATGTTACGCATATCTATTTTTTAGGGCAGTCTGTACACACAAAACTGATATTTTCCAGATTTGATCCGAGGTACTTTCGTATGCGGTCCGAGATCAGATACATATCCGATCATGTGACGTAAATGACAGCGGGCTGATCGGAATTCTTTGACTTTTTTTTTTGCCTTTGCACATGTGTGAAACGCTTGAGGGATTTCATAGCAGTGCTAGCAATAGGCGCTAAAACAGCTAAAGAAAGGCATCTGGCTTTCTTCCTCCTCGACACATACAGCCGACTAACCGCTCGCTGTCCTTCAGAGCAAAATCCCAAGCATGATGTTTTTGCTGAAATCACATGCATTGTTGGAAATGAATGAGCAGTCACACAAACGCATGATGCGTTTTAACTCAGATGGTGCGGGCAAAGATGTATCGATGTTCGCTTACTTGCTGTTTCAGAGGACAGACGCGTCCACAGTAGAGTCAGATAAAAGTAACTTATTTTATGAATGTGACATACAAATCTCATCCGAACAAATTAAATAATCATAATTGAGCAATGTGTTGAGTAACGTGAACGTAGCCTATGATTGGGTGTTCCTGTTCGTCTTTTTTCTTCTACTTCTCAATATTATTATTATTTAACTTATTATTACTGAGCAACTAAGTAGATTTTAATCAGGTAATTGATATTGTATCACTGGACGACCACACACATGATTCAAACCACCGACTCAACACTGGTCCAGACACACCAGTCCTAATAATGAGCTGGAATTGAATTTCTAGTGAACTCTTATGGATTGTGCTTTTCCATGAGGCCGGTCCTGTGGGGAATATTTGGTGCGGGTTCAATGGGGCCTTTACTGATGTCTGATTGCTTTGTGCTAATTGAAAAAAAGCACTCACTCTCAAAACGAGATCTGTTCAGCACTTTCAATTATTCAGACTTCAGCTTATTGGTCGATGTCAGCAATCTGACGTTCTCGGCCTCGAGCCATAAATACTGTACAGCAGCTCCAGTTTTCTCTGTGTTGGGGTTGGAGTTTGTGGGTGGGGACTTCCTGTGTGCTATTTTGAGATATCTGGATTTGGGATTGGGCAAAAGGGTTCTCTTCACACAGTATGATGTATAAACCTGAGGAAAGCAAATGGTTCTGGTCCATTTACTGTTTTCAGGAGTTTTTAAAGCATTTTATAGGCACAGGACAGAGTTCCATTGTCTTGAATATCATTACTCAAAAAACAAGGGAGTATCATGATATTTTTATTTAAAACTAACAAGCATGCTGTCTCGTCTCATTCACTAAGCAGCAGCAGCAGAAGTACTAGCTTACAAAGAGCAGGAAGTTTGCAAGGGGAAGCCTAACTACCATGAAGCACACTTACTTAATAGTCCAGAGAGTTAAGCTAATCAAGAGGAAGTGTATTGGCACATGCGGCTTGGCCACGAACAAAATAAAACAGCCTGCAGCACACTGCCTGGCCAAAAAAACAAGTTGGTTGTTTTTAGTCCTGCATCAAGCAAAAAAATAAAAATAAAACTAAGGTGATTGCTGAAATTACTGAAATTGGATTAAGAACTGCCCAAATCATTATTAAGTTTATGTTCACATTACTAGCGCAAGTTTTCTAATCTGATATGAGTCACTTTTGTATATGGTTCTAGATCGGACACGTGTCGATACGCCGGGCTGATCGAAATTCATGCGACATTATGCATGCAAAATCCCAAGCACGTTTTTGCTAAAGTCGCATCCATTCAATGAAATGAATTTGTGGTCGAACAAACTCATGACATGTTTTAGTGAATGTAGCCTAAAACCAGGACGGATAGTGCTGAACTTCCAACTTCTCAGGAAAATGATGATCATAAAAAGATAATAAAACTGATAATTTTTTAAAAAGTTGGACATGACCCACAGGATTAGGATTAAACACCTCAATGGCTATAATGGCTTACGTTTGCTAGGGAGCGTGAAGATTGAACTTGGAAGCAATGTAAAAAGGTCATGTGGTCTGATTAGTCAAGACCGTATTCCAGGATGCATAGTGACCACTGTACAAGTTTCTGGAGGCAGTGTTGTGATCTGCGGTTGCTTAAGTTGGTCAAATCTAGGCTCAACAATGTTCTCTGGCAATAAAATTAAGTCAGCTGACGACCTGAATGTACTAAGCGACCAGGTTGACCACCATGTCACGCACCATAGTCAGCGCTGAAGGAGGTTTAAGGTTTGATCTCATACTCGGGTTTCACATGATCTCAGGGTTTCCTGCAGGAACGTCTGTTTCCTCCCAACTCCCTGAAGCACTCTGGTAGATCCACTGACCCCTCTCATTTCTTCCTAAATGAGTACTAATGAGTGTGTGGCGTGACTACAGGTCATGCTAAGGTAGACTGGTGGTCGCAATAATTATCCCTGCATTTTAAAATGGTTAAAGCTTTTAAAAATCCTCTCCGTCTACTATTCAGTTCAGGCATTGTCGATTGGTTGAAAAGACATCCAGCAAAACAATGGTGGAAATGTCACCACATGTGGCTTATAGATCTGCTTTATACATCCGTTCCTTGCTTTAAATAGCCTTGTTAATGCCTGTCTGGCTCAGTGTGTTGCTCTTTACAAGCACTGTTTTGTAGACTTGGAATTGACTTCTGCATTGACTCGGAAACATTTATAATTAGGCAAACTTTCTCGCTCTTTCTGTCTTAATTGTATACGGATATGAAATCCAACCGAGACAGAATGCAGTCGGATTACTTATGTGTCTAGGCTTAACGCTATGTTATGTCTCTCGTCTTCTCAGCAGCGTGTATATGGATTAATTAAACCCAGTCTGACAGGAAACATTAATCTGCTGCTTATTTCCAGCTTGAATATCAATGTTCTGTCATAATGATATGATGAGTGTCAACTTGTACCTGGATGCTCTGTGCTCCACTTTCTGCACTGACATGATTTAACCACACACACACACACACACACACACACACACACACACACTCACACTCAAAGGTTAAACAAACTCTGGAGGTTTCCTTGAACCACCATGAAAGCGGTTAAAACCTGAAAAGGGAAATCCTTTCTGCGTCACCCGAGCCACCAGATCCAGCATGCAAACATAGTCGTGAGGTGACGTGCATGGAGATGCCCAAACAAATCAGGAGTCTACTGCACACGCACACACACACACACACACGAGACTGGCTTATGTTCACTTTCTGAGCACTGAATCGATCCAGGACGTCTGCAGGATCGATGGCCGACCGCACAGAGCCGAGCGCTAATGGGAGGGATCGGGTTACGGTGACCCCGGGGTCCGGACAGCTCGCGGCTCCGACATCAGAGGAGAAGTGCTGAGAAACGGATCACACACTCACCAAACCGGGTTCATATTAGAAACAAATAAAAAAAACGCAATAAGTGCTCGAGGAGATGAGATGGAGATCAGAGATTAGCGTGGAGCGCCGCGCGCTCCGTCTAGCCGCAATACTTTTAATAATTAATGAATCAGGCTTCGGGTCACATTCGTTTAGTGTTTAACCGGCTACTCCATATACAAGTGCATCACGCAGGCATTGAAAAGAAACACACACTGATATGGTCTTGGATCGATGATTATAAAATAGCGCGTTACTTGGGTCACATGACCGGGTTACTGGAATCCATCAGCAGGTGACTGAACCCCCGAGTGACTCACAGTGTGAACATGAAGAGCACCAGAAAAACCCGGACCGTCCCCGAACACTGGGACATTGCGATGGAAAACTGTCAGGCAGAAACCTCAGACATGAGTATAGTGACGTGAAAAAGTATTTGCCCCCTTCCTGATTTGTAATCTTTTGTCACACTTTAATGATTGAGACCAAACACACTGTAATATTACACAAAGATAACCCGAGTAAATACAAAATGCAGTTTTTATTATTATTAATATTTTGAGTAATTTGGGTCGTCTGGCCGATCCTGGGAAGGTTCACCACTGATCCAAGTCTTCTCCATTTCGGGCTTCCAGACTGATACACGTCAATTATTTAGTTTCTCATTGACCGAGTTGATTTTTGAGATCTTTAATTATTTATTGAAGTGATTTCTTGATTCAACCGGTCTGGCAGTAATCAGGCCTCCTGGGTGTGGCGAGTAGAATCGAACTCAGCTTCCCAAAACTCACAGTTCATTCAAGATTTAGCAATGGAGGCAATTCCTTTTTCACATAAGGGCCAGACTGTATTTACTGGTTATTTCTCTGTAATATTAAAATTATTTAATAATTTAATTGTGACAAATATGCAAAAACAAATCTGTAAAAACCCCTGAATCAGAGTCAAACTAATACAAAAACTTCTCACTAGATCGAATATTTCTTTCCCCAAAAAGTCTATCATTTTGGATGGACCGAAATAGGACACTTACACCCGTCATGTCTTATTAATGTCTCCTGTACAACCGACTCTCACGGGATTTGAACTTCACGGCCAGTCTGTCCGCTCTAGGCCCCCAATGAGTTTTTCTCGATGTTTCAACATCGTGTGTGTGTACGGTTCTCGGGAACACAGGAAGAACAAGGAGGATGACAGCGTGTAATTGTAATTAGTCTTTAAATACTCGGCCTAAAAAGCTAAATGTAGCTCTGATTGTTTCTCATCCGAACATGAAAAACACGCTAGACAGGCCACGCCCACAGGCGACGAGAGCAACAGGTGCATCGGAGCCCTGAGACAAAGACTCCTGGTGAGACCCGGGGTGTGTAACCAGACCAGTTACCTTCTGCGGTGTGTCAAAGTTAACAGGAAGAAATAAGAAAAGTGAATACAGGAATAAAGAGGAATAAAGAGGAATAAAGAGGAATAAACCCCGTGCGGGACGAGGACACAAACCGAGTGACGTCACTTATGAAATATTGTGCAGCAGATGGAGGATGTGTGTTTAAAACCGTCTCCTCGCCGCCACCCCTCTCTCTCTCTCTCTCTCTCTCTCTCTCTACACTGTTTGCTCGTGCCCTATATTTGACAGCAGGTACACACCCGAGACCACCTGTTCAGCACTAAAGTCAATAAAAAGGCCCAGAGCGAGCGCCTTCACTTCCTCAGCAATAACTAGAAGTAACGAGGTGGTGGCGTATACTGTAGGTGTGTAGTGTGTATAGAGTGTGAAGTGTATATAGAGTGTGTATAAAGTGTGTAGAGTGTGAAGTGTGTGTAGAGTGTGTGTAGAGTGTGAAGTGTGTGTACTGTAGAGTGTGTGTAAAGTGTATAGAGTGTGTAGAGTGTGTATAGAGTGTGTATAGAGTGTGTGTAGAGTGTGAGTAGAGTGTGAGTAGAGTGTGAGTAGAGTGTATAGAGTGTGTGTAGAGTGTATAGAGTGTGTGTAGGGGTAGCTCAGTGGTTAAGGCATTGGACTACGGTTCGGAAGATCCCAGGTTCAAAGTGTGTAGAGTGTGTGTAGAGTGTGTGTAGAGTGTATAGAGTGTGTATAGAGTGTGTGTAGTGTGTGTATAGAGTGTGTATGTAGTGTGTGTGTAGTGTGTGTATAGAGTGTGTGTATAGAGTGTGTGTAGTGTGTGTGTAGTGTGTGTGTAGAGTGCATAGAGTGTGTGTGTGTATAGAGTGTGTGT
>JAQQZT010000036.1:25444002-25455758 GCA_030068275.1 Clarias platycephalus | reverse complement strand
TATACACACACACATATATATATATATATATATATATATATATATATATATATATGCATAAAAACTAAAACACAAAGTTCCGAATACTCCGTGCAGCTCCGAGTTACAAAAGTACAGACACTCATGATTGGCTAGTGCCCTAATGATTGACGTGAGGGTGCGCCCTTCACCCCTTAAGGCATAACCAAGTTCCCTTCTTTGTACAAATGGCTTTAGCATAATTCAAATTCTCAATCTTTCGACAACAGTGAATGCTTTTCTTTTTTCCGCTGCTTGGAAGGATTAGCATAGAATCGGTTGTATTACATCGACCGATCAGGCTAAAAACTGATTACAGTTAATTTATCAAGGCTACGTGTTTTGGTCATGGACCATATAAAATAAATTTTCAGTTCTTCAGCTAGTTTTGAAATAAGCAGCTATAAACTGTCTAGGGCTGACATCAAATCATTGCATTTTCCATATTTGAGTGCACTACATTGTTGGTGGAAATAGTGTTCGTACACTGTATATAGTGCACTAAATGTCATTTTGAAATGAAGCCATCCAGACTCGTTACCCAGCTCTGCATTGATTAGGAATGACTCCATGCTAGCACGTCATTGTAAGGACGAACACATGTTTATCGCAGTTCGTAGCCGAACCGTAGCGACCAGGCTGTAACAATTCTTGACTATAATAGACAGTGATCAACTACTGTAGGAATTTTCTCCTAATTTTATTTTATTATTTTCATCTTTTTAGTGGAAGCTGTACCAAACATTGGCAAACGTCCTGAAAATCCCCAAGAATTTCCTGCCTTATTTAGACCGGTTCAGGATCAAATTGCGGAATGTGAAATTATAAAATGGAATTTTCCTTTACGCAAGCTAACGTCCTTTGAAACTTGCCTTTAAATGGCGCACCTACCTTTTACAGCTTTTATGATGGTTGTCAGCATGTGAACATGCAGATGGTTATCAACAGGAATTTGTCATGAGTCAGATATGCGCGCCTGCCACGTCATAACTTTTGTTCACCTGTGTTTGGCCAGTGATTGTAGGGTCACATTATGTCCTGATGACTGAAGTGCAGTAAACAGGAAGCTATGGCATGCGTCCCAGTGCTGCGACGAGTCGACTTCCAGAGGAAAATGCTTCTCGAAAAAACTACGTCTTTGTTCTCTGCATCATTCGATTTCGCCACAAGTAACCAACAGCGAGACCGGCGTCGATCAAACTTCTTTTGTATTGGAAAGTATGGAAAGCATGAACCTGGGTGGGCTGCCACATAGTGAGCACAATAGCTTATTTATTGATTCAGGTTTTCAAAGTGATGTTTTCATTCTTCAAAGCCGAGATCTTTTTGTAAAAAGATAACGATGGAATAAAATGCACAGGAAAGTCCCTCGGCAGTGATTAGAGAAGGAGACACGATTGACGTCATACATGTTTTATTTAGAGACGTGTTTGACGGCTAGAACCAAAGAAATGAGGAAAATTTGTCTTTTTTTTTATTTGCAAACAAATCTGAAATAAGTTAACTGTTGTAACTGTCATATTACGCAAACTTCTTAAATATGGCAATATTGTGAAGTGATGAAATATTGATATTTGAACAGTCGGTGGATGGGAAAACTGTAAAAATGTGACATTTATAGTATTGTACATTGTGAAACAACACCGAAGGCATCCAAAATATACAATAATCTCATTTGAACCGTTGATATTGAAATGTATCTGCTACTTATCTTTTGTAAAGTCCTCATAACGGCTCTAATCTGAGGTGCTGGTTGTTAATTGGTGATTTCTGAGGCTGGTTACTCTAAATGAACTTCTCCTCTGCACCAGAGGTAGGTTTTGGTCTTGCTTTCCTGGGATGGTCTTCATGAGATCCAGTTTCATCATGGTGCTTGATGGGTTTTGCAAATGCACTTGACATAATACTGTTCTTCCAGAACATCTGACCTTCCTGGCTTACAATAACAACTGACTGTTGCTGTTGTTGTTGTTGTTGTTGTTGTTATTTAATTACTCGTAATTTCCTATAGTCTACTTGAGCTCCAATAACGAACTGAATTCCATGTTAACTTGAAGACATCGTGTCGTATTGAACTTCCAGCCACCTAACACACAGTATGAGTGCAAAACAGTTCCTGCTATCCGTTATGACCTAAACGAGGATGGGTTCCCTGTTAAGTCTGGTTCCTCTTCAGGTTTCTTCCAATTTGCCATCTGAGTCTTTTTCCTTGCCAGTGTCTCGTCTCCCTTGGCTTGCTCATCAGGGACTATCTGATCATTTTGATTTATCAACATTTCTATAATTTTCCTTTCTAATAAAATTGAATTGATATCTCACAAGAGGATTTTGTGACATAATTGTATCACAATATTGATATTATATGATCAGATCGCCCAGCCCACACTCGGAGCACAGTGCTATCCGCTCCTTCTGCTTGCGTGAGCTCACAGACTCCTATGATTGTCTGTAGAGCCGTGATTGATGTGAGAACACCAAGTGCCTCCCCTCCCACCCTGCTGAGAGAGCTCGGGCCAATCAGCTCTCTCCAGGCCCGCGGCTGCGAGAGGCTGCAGCATCACCTGGGAATCGAACTAGCGATCTCCAGATGCTAGGGCGAGCACTTTACCACTGCCACTCGGGCTCTTAATATGCGTTTTTATCATAGTAATACATGCCTGTGGTTGAAATAAATAATTGTGAACTCAACAGCCTAATCCATTTATAAAATTGCAGTTATTCACCATCAGTTCTGTGTACCACACATTACTTGCACAAATACCCTTGAAAATGCTATAGATTCGTATTCAGTTAGGTAATTGTGGCTGCTTGTTTGTGTTTGAGCCTTAAATTTTTTAAGTTTTAGAAAGAAAGCATGAACGGCATAAGCCTTTAGATTTGTTAATGACCTCACAATGGAAAAAGAGATGTTTCATTTGGTCCGTGTCAGTGTTATCTTGTGCAATATCTGAGTGAGTTAATGTTGTGGCTTCATCATGGAACAGTTTAATGGCTCTAATGAACGATAACACTGACATGGATCTGTTTTGCACATTTTCATTTGAACTATTTTTTGTGGATTGTTCTCAGAAGATTAATCTCTTAAACAGATTTTTGAAACAGCAGTTTTATAAATATCCTCGTTTGGCTTGAGGGATGAGCACGTGTTAAGTGGATCAGATTAGCGGTGGACGGTTAATAGGATTGTCCAAATGATCTGCATTCATTCATGTCAGAGATCACCTCACTTGGGAGGCGGAGATCCTCTGTTTGGCCCACAGGATTATTTTGTTATACTTGCTAAAACTTCTGAAAAGAAAAAAAAAAAAAGAGAGAGAATAAAGATATTAGTCAGATGGGGGTGATAATAGCTGGAATCATTCATAGCAACCAAGATAGACAGAACCATAACTGTCAGGGGAAAATGTGGTGATTTTATTTTTTGCCTTATTTTGTAATTTATAAAAATTTATTCTTTGTGGTGTCTGGATTAGGAACAGATCATCAAAGCTCCCATATTTTATGTATATTTTCGATCAAGATGGTATTTGTCACAGAGGTGCCCCAAAGTGTGTCTATTAACACTCCAGTTGAAACTGCTTGGTGCCGAATCAGGGACCATGTAAATGAGCTACTCCCAGACCACGTCCTGTCACAGCCTTTATCGAGCAGCTATTAGCAGACTAGTACAATGTAAGTGATGTTTAATGTTAATCAGCTCCAAATTCCACAACCCTCATTCTGTGCAATAATGCATTGCAAAGTTAATGCAGTCACATTGAGCTAAATTAAGTTGGTATCTTTGAAAGTTACAGCGTTTTTATACCATTTTATCTCTTTTCTTACTTCAGAAATAGTTGTATTGATGTTAACTGACTCTTTGCTTCACTTGCTATTAAAATGCACAGCTTGCAACACAAGTTTGCTTTAATCAAATAAACCGGCGACTTCTGGGTGGATCTGAGCTTGAGAAGGGTCTTTAACAAATTACCACCCTTTCATCCCTGTAAACATCACAAACCCTAGGAAAAGAGGAAAATGCAGACATGTAAAGGAAGAAGGAAATGGAAGAGGTGTGTGTTTTCTCTCATGGTTTTTCGCAAGAACTCACACAGTAGAGATCCATGTGACCGAAGTGTCTGTCCAAATGATCCAAAACTTGTTGTTGTTGGACTTTTGGCTGCTCCCTCATCGAGGGGTCGCCACAGAGGATCATCCGATCCGCACACTACTTGGCACAGGTTTTACGCCGGATAACCTTCTTGATGCAACCCTCCCATTTTATCCGGACTTGGGACCGGCACTGCATCCAGTGGCTGGAGTTTGGACACTGACTGGGAAACAAACCGCATGACGGGCGAGAAACCTACCACTGAGCCACCAATACCCATAAATGATCCGAAACTGAAGGTGGAATAATTAGCAGCGGTTCTGATGTAATTTAAAGGGAGCTATTTTAGCTACCACTACCAAGAAATTCCACCTCGTGAAATAAACAATTCCGTATAAATGATGTTTTTATTACATTCATTTAGCAACTTTTATTCAGAAAATACAAGTTGTGTCCTGTAGAATCTGTGTCACAGATGATTGTAGACTTGAGTAGAAATTATTGTAAAATTAAAATCTTGTCAGGAAATCTAATTCAATCCAAGACCAGTCAAGCGTTACAGGTCAACATTGGCCTCGCGATGATACCGCGAGTTAATTCCCTTTCCTTTTGCCTGCTCACACCCAGTACCAGCTACTGTAATTGAATTCTTGTTATTTAATTAAATTCTGCGCTGTACCATAATACAAAGCTAAGCCAACCTTCCAGCCAAAACATCAACTTGTTTGAAATATACTTCTATTATGGCTCTACCACATGACTGCAGACTCCAGATTAATGCACCCGAAGTGCTTCGGAAACATCTGCCAAGAATCCATTAGGCAAACTTCTCAAATAATTTTTTTTTCCACTTTATTAGACATCGGTGCCAGATGTTCACTTTTCCCTTACTTGGGTTTTTAATTGCAGTGTTTTCAATGCAAGCTCTTGTCTCCTTGTTGTGAGAGAAAAAAAAAAAAAGGCAAAGCTTTCCAACGGTGCATGACTCATTTCAGATGACTTCGCTGTTTTTTTTTTTTTTTTCGAAATGAAAAGTACGACCTCAAAGGCAAGAAGGAGTGCTTAGGAGGGTATAACAATCACTTTTACTGCTAATATGGTAATAGAATTGTCTTTCACTTGTTCATTTTTATTCCGACACGGTTGACTGGATTCATCTGTGGTATTTTTAAGAACAATCAGGCTGGAAAAGTGGCTGTTACTTATTGTACTGTATGTTGCAGATCTCACTGAGAACAGGAGGCTTGGTAATGCGATGTGACGATACAGTGGTTTATGAAGAGATGCCATTTCTAAGCCAGTTTAGTTTGAGTTTTCATTCAAACTGACTGGGAAAATCATTATGATGGGTGATGGTTATATTCCAGTTGTAACCTGCCACATGGAATTACTGGCAGCATTATAAAAATAAAAAATCAACAATGGATTATAATATCTGGTGAACCATTGGTGTTTCGTATAATATACTGCCACTTCCCACAGTTCAGTGGATATTACGAGACCGCTGATTTATTTATTTATTTGTGACCCCCTAAACCTTGGCGGCAACAACTGCAATCAAGTGTTTGTGATGGCAGTGAGTTTTTCATATCGCTGGTGAGTAATTTTGGCCCACTCTTCTATGCAGAATTGTTTTTAGCCAAATTAGAGGGTTTTCGGACATGAATGGCCTGTTTACGGTCATGCCGCAAGTTTAAGTCCGGACTTGGATTAGGTCACTCCATAACCTTTTAAAACCATAAAATTTTGTTTATTCATTTATTTATTTTGAGCCATTCAGAAGTGGACTTGCTGGTGCGGTTCGGATCATTGTCGTGCTGCATAACCCAAGTGCGCTTGAGCATGAGGTCACGAAATGATGGCCAGACATTCTCCTTCAGGATTTTCTGGTTGATTTGCAGAATTTATGGTTCCATTAATTACGGCAAGTCCAGGTCCTGAAGCTACAAAGCAGCCCCAGACGACCACAGTTTTTTTTTTTTTAATAAGATGCTGTGTTAGTTTTACGCCAGATGTAAGCTTCCAAAAAGTTAAACTTTTGTGTGATCAGTCTACAGGACATTTTCCCAAAAGTCTTGAGGATAGTCGAGATGTTTTTGGCAAATGTGAGAGCAATCACTTGTTCACGTAGGACCAGGTAGGTTTGGACATATTTTTTGACCTTAGTAAACTAAATCATCATTTAAAAACTGCATTTTGTATGTACTCAGGTTATCTTTGTGTGATATTAAAATTTGCCTTACGTAATCATTTAAGTGTGACACATATGCGAAAAAAAAACCAACAGGGGGGACAAATACTTTTTCATCACTGTACATTAAATAATATAATTTGCACAATTAGTTTTAAATAGTTTGATCTGTGGCCAAGAGAGAAACTTCACCGTGTTCTTCTCTTGTTGTAGCCCACCAACCTGTTGGACTTTCTAAAATGCTTTTCAGCTCACCATGATTGTAAAGAGTGGTTAGTACATTAGTACTGCAGTTCAAACACCAGTCTGGCCATTTTCTTCTGACCCGCATCTTCCAAAAAAAAAAAGACACTTTTCACCCGCAAGGCTGTCTCTCACTGGATGTTCTTTCTTCTTGTTGTTTTTCATACCATTGTGTATAAACTCTAGAGACTGTTTTGGTGGTGTGAAAAGATCAGCACTTTCTGAAACTTGTCTGGCACCAGCAGCCACCCCACATTTAGAGTCACAGGATCCTCATGCGGATGTTTGATGTGTGAAACTTGACCATGATCTGGAAGATTTTATGCAGTGTACTCCTACTACCTGATTGGCTGATTATAGCGGTTTATAGCATGAAAGAGCAGGTGTGGAAGTTGTGTTAATAAAGTATCTAGTGCGCCTGTGCTTACATGCTTACAGTATATTGCTAAAAATACTGCATAGAACCATGCATAGAATATTATGATATCTGGTAACATAACAGAACGCAACATATCCAGATCATTACGCTCATTGAGAGTTATTTTATCCTCATGCTTTTTCTTGGCAGTCCTCTAGAGTTCGTCACGTTACTTCAAGAGTCCTTCGTACTTGACTTGCTTTTCAGCGTGACATTTTCAAAAAATTTACAATAAATGCCAACCTCGTGCTGCGTCTGTGAGCCTCTACCAAGTGATTGAATACAAATGCAGTGTAGAGGTTAACAACATAATAGTTACAACCTTTTAGTTGGTAATTGACATGTACATGTGAAAAGATCACTCATGTATTAATAGGGAACGAGTGTTCACCATACACCTAGACGTTAACATTGGAAATTTGTTCATAGAGCACCGGAAATCAACACACGCAGACATATAAATGGTACATGAGGTTCTACACAGATTGCATATCGTATGTGGAATTTGTCTCTTGGTTTATGTGTGTGTGTGAGACACATATACCTACACGTAAAGTTATCCTGTACATTCAGCCTCTTAGTGCCAGCTCTTGTGTCTCCCTTGTTTATTTTGGTTTTGGTTTTGTGGGTGGTCTAAACGTAGCGCAAGCCAAAATCTAGAGCTGTGAATTCCAGTAGAATTGTGTTTGGGATCATCGTCTTACTTTGTTGTGGGGAAAAAAATTAAAAGACAATTGGCACAATTTTCCCGTGGTGCAATGCTGGTATGTACCTTACAAAGATTTACAATGGGACAGTGGCCGCTTGCCACCTGCTCCCCTATTTACTTAAATTTGCTTCCTCCATCAGTTATAAGGTGTCAGCTAAGTGCATAAATGTAAATAAAGATTTAAAGATATGCACTGCGCAGCCAAAAATAAAATGAAGTTGTTTTGATCAGATTTAGCTTTTACTGCAGTGCTCATTCACCATGGCATTGTTTCAACAAACGTCATCATGTTTATTTCTGTCCAGCGCTGCATTCATTTTTGGGTGAGATCTTGTTTTGATGCCGAGAGACTGGAGCTACTATGTAAAGTCTTCCCCAGAACATCCCAGAGACTTACGGTGGAGTTAAGTTGGTCAGTTCATGTGTGAAAAAGATTCCTCATATTGAAGGAACCACTCTTTTACAGTTTGAGCCTGGATAGTCTCTGCATTGTAGCCTGGAATCTGCCCATGGCATCAGGGGGAAAATAATCTTGGTGGTTTTCTTAAGACCACACAGTCCATCACAGTCCTTTTAGATTTTAATAACGCATTGAGCAGCTCTTAACCCCATTTCAGTCATTTCAGGATTCTCCTTAGTTCTTTTCTTTGCTTGATGTACACCAATAATTTGACTCTTCTGAAACAGAGTGACTTTTTTAATGATCAAAGGATATATGTCATCGGACATGGTTAGATTAAACACATTTTTGGCAGTGTAAAACACACACACATACACACTTTTACACTCACATTGGGGAGGAATTTTAAAAGATAATAATATAAGCTGTCCAGAAGCCAACTTTTCCATTTATACTGGAAGTTTAGATTAGAAGAAGTGAACAGTGTCCTGACTAAATCCCACTGTGTGCACACACTTCCCCTTTTTTGACAGGTGTTGTGTGTTGTATAACAGATCTAATGATGAATCTGCTTTACTCTGGTCTGACTGTTAGGATTAAAGCAAGCAGTTAATCTTTCTCACACCATTTAGTGTAAAATCAAACGCACTCTGTCCTACCCTGACTTAAGACTTGAATTATTTACAGAGTTGTGACTGAGCATCGCTCTGTCCTTCACCTGACCTGATCAGTTTGTTTTGTCTTCATTACAGGTGAGCAGCGAGCGAGCAGCAGATGTCCGGCTACATGGAGGTTCAAGCTCTTCACGCAGTGACGATCTGAGTATTGGGAGAGAGTGAGGTAATGAAGGAGAGTCAGATTTGGTTTTGATCCCACACACAGGAGAAGATAATTAACAGCTTTCAGATCTGTTTATTTACACTTTCACAAAATACAAATACATGGATGGACACAATTGGACACACAGAGACACAGGCAGATATGCAGACAGAGAAAGAGACATAGGCAGACAGACGAAGAGACGGAGACATAGGCAGACAGACGGAGACATGGCCAGACAGACAGACGGACGCGGAGACGGAGACATGGGCAGACGGACGCGGAGACGGAGACATGGGCAGACGGACGCGGAGACGGAGACATGGGCAGACGGACACGGAGACATGGGCAGATAGACACGGAGACTAGGACAAACCCAGAGACATGTGCTGACGGACAGACTCAGAGACGGAGATATGGGCAGACGGACAGACCCGGGGACATGGGCAGACGGACAGACACGAAGACATGGGCAGATGGACAGACGGACAGACAGAGAGACATGGGCAGACGGACAGTACAGACAGACAATTAATGCCTTCAGGCTAGAGTAGAGAAAAACATGAAAGTCCCAAAAGATTGTGTGAGCAACGTGCTAGCCAGCAAACATTAATGATCATAAATAAATGCAATTATTATAATCGTAGATCAGTGGATAGAGGAGGCAGGGGGACATTCAGTATCACGTCTTTGTGATCATGAAAACATGTTTACACTGAAACGGAGAGATAAGGATAACGTTGTAATGCTGAGAAAGTAAGACCTGTGTGTATTACAAACACAAGTTGTGGAAAGAAATACAATCTATATATTTTATTATACTGACTTTTAAAAAATGTAATTTATTAAATTAAATTAAAAGGTAGAGGGTTTGAGTGATCTTGCAAATATTTGGCACTCCGTAATCTATCAGTTGAACTAAATTGTTGAGTATTAATATGTAAGTTTCATTGCTTATGCTGTTCACAGTAAGTCAGGAAATGGTTGGCAAATCACTTATAATTTAAAATGAACTAGCATTTCAGCATTTTATCTCTTTAGGTTTAGGGCTTCCATGTGGAGATCTGATACCTGCACATCTGCCTCAAAACTAGACATATATGTAAATTATCATAAATAATTTAGTTAAGATCATATAAGATCATTTATGTGCAGATAAACTGAAATCAGTCCTAGACTCGAACCATAGAACTTCTGTTTTTTGCATCCTGAATGAGTGAATGCTATTGGCGCAGTTTGTTTTTGCAACAGAACTGATGATGCGCGTTAACACTAGAGATGAGGGAAAATAATTGAAAAGTGAAATTAGAGGAATAAATACCTCGGGTTGTTATGTTAAAATAAGCGTATTTCAATTAAATATATATATTTTTTTTTGTATAGCGCTTTTAACAAATGTCATTGCCGTAAAGCAGCTTTACACAATAAGCTAAAACCTATTTTTTTAAGCAAAACTGTGCATTCTCAGAATAATTATATAACCTTTCAAATCAAAATAACACACTGGGTTAAAATCAGGTTGATTAGTTTAACTTTCTTAAAATCCAGCTTATATATGATAAAAAGCAAAAACACCATAGGATGGTAGCTTTGAATGTCAGTTATGCACCGTGCTTTTTCGTCACTTGAGTAACTAATGAAGAGATCAGACAAGTAAAACTGACAGCAGGGATTTGGGCGAGTGAAATAAAACAGATTGTAATCAAAGCAAAGCAGTACAGGCTTGGATTGACAGTGCAGGATTGCGTTTGAAAGAGAAGCCCGCATTTGCATTTAGGGGTGGAGCATCACAGCTGTGCTATCATCTGTCAACTTGAGCTAATAGATCTCTCCGTTCAAATCATCACACGATGCTTCGTATAAGACATGAGGGGGGAAATTCATTTAAATTCATAGTTTAATTTAAATGCATATGAACTGATTATTGGAAACGCACAGATACACCCTTCGAGCTGTGCGCATATCCAAGATATATACTGGTATCGTACACAACCTCCAGTCTGATCCCTGCACCACTACCCACTGCAGTCGCGTACATTTCCAGATATTCAAATCAGCTAGCTCTTTCCATGCCCTACCCTGCTTTTGTCAGAGCATGAGGTCTGATTGATTTCCATTCGATCCATTTTCCGATTGTTAAAAAGTAGGAAAATGTTACTTAGTGCTAAAATAGGCTGCTGCTGAGTGTTTGTGTCGATCCTTTCTGATTCAATAAGAAGTTACAGTGTAGATAGAATAAATACCAGGTTTCACAGGGTGTGTTTTTTCCCAGCATGGAAACTGTTTCACTTTGGTGCAGAATAGTAATTAAGTGAAGTGTGTTATTTATCAGTTGTTTTTTTTTTTTTTTTTTTTTAAGTTTAGTTATAGTGCTACTATTCGGTAGGGTGTGATTAATCAGGGATTACCCGATACAATATGATCATGATATCTAGATGACGATTTGATTTGTCTTGCGATTCTGTAAGCATCATGATTTTATAAATATCCTGATTTTATTTTTTTTTTCCCCAGACTTCTCAATTCTCATAAACTTGGGAAAGAATTTTACAGGAAATATAGGGAAACAGCAATTTAAAAAAATCAATTTTGCAGACAATGTGGCGATACATGAAATGCCACACAAAATAATCGCAATAGGTAACTGAGATTTTTGTTTTTTTGTTCGTTTTTTCCCTCATCTCTACTATTGTGAATGATTGACTTGGTAGTTTGAGTTTTAAATCCAAGAAATCAATCTTTAAATTAGAGCTGGGCGGTGTGACCAAAAATTTATATCACGGTATTTTTAAAAATTATATCGGTGTCACGGTATTTGACGGTATTTTTTTTTTCCATGCATGATTAGGTGTTAACCCCATTTCCTAA
>JAQQZT010000036.1:25400601-25421734 GCA_030068275.1 Clarias platycephalus | reverse complement strand
AATTATTTGATTTTTCCATGGTTGTTGACATTTCTGTCTTAATAACTGATGGGACTATGATCAGAGGAAGGTTAAGTTTTTAGATGTTTGATTAAATTTCATGATCGATTAAACCACACAGATCTAATATCCTGGCTGTTTTTCCAGTTGTGTGTCATGTACTATCAATGAATAGGGCTAGTTTGGCCAACTGCTAACAAATTCTAACCGATAACTTTTAGGAAATTATCTGAGTAGCTTGTTTAGCTTGTTTATGGTAGCTACATTTAATTTATTTACTACTGAATACTGTGTATTATTCGAAAGCTACAATGAAGGTAATTGTTACATATTGCTGATGGTTGATAATTTTCTTGACCACCCAGGATCTAAAAATAAGAATCCAACAAGTATTCATTACTGGTAGCAAGTTATAGCATGATGCCCTGCTCTGTAAACATTAACAGGGTGATATGCTGTGATGGCTTTGCAGCGTTTTAGTTTAAAGACTATGGCAAGGCAGGTCTGACTGAGGTAGAAATAGAAGAAATGAAACCATGAAAACTCACTGCTCCACTGCAACTTACAGATTTTCTTAGATATCCTTAAAAAAAAAAACAAGTATAACATTATATAGAAAACTCTTGGTCTTTAAAACTTTTTTGTTTGTTTTTTTACAGGTTTTGTATACAGTTCTTATGTAAACATCTACACAGACACTCTCTGATTGTTCCAGTTCACTAGCTGAAACATAACCCCACCTGCATGTGTATATTGTATTGAAGAGTTCTGCTATACATACAGCATTGTTCGCCTTGAATCAATTCTGGCCTACAGCGCTGTAATTGATAGCAACCGCTCTGAACGAACGATCCGACTGATGCAAATGAGAAACCTACAGTTTAAAGAAAGTGGCTGGTGTTGGGGTGCATTAAACATTGTTTTCTCTTAGGCCAAAGTGTTGGTGAATTCTTCGTTCTTATTAGTTAGCATTGGAAATTGGAAAAAAAAAATGGAAATGCTTTCCATTTTGTAGCATTGATGGTTCCAGATGTTCATATTAATGATCTCATTCTGACATTTTCTATAGTAACACCTAATGTGTATATTTCACAGCCTAGCACACACAATATAGGGCATAATGCTTGCATTTTAATGTTATGGCTGATCAGTATATAATACTTTTAATTTTTAAGCTCCTTGGCAAGTACACAAAAAATAGAAACATATTTGCCAACATGCCAGTTGTAATTCATTGTAATGTCCTCTACGTTGCACTTTTTTGGCATTTTTTGTACTGTAGTCAAATCCCTTAAAATACAGCACACACACGCACACGAGCCCTGTCCACGAGCTGCATGCTTATTACCGCAGTGATGCCAGTGACATTCGCTCCTTAGGTATCGAAATTTGGCACCGAGTAACAAGCCATTTTTCCATACTGAATAATATCTAAGCAGTTCAGTTGATCGAAGTTCAGTACCCAGGCCTAATCTGTGCTTTCTCATTAGCAGTTTAGTTTCTCCATTTGTGTTTCTGTAAAAGTATTTTTAATCTTACTGTATATCTCTGTATTAACACCCAAAACTCCCTAAAAACTGCACCCACATTCTTTCGGAATCATATTGCAAATTAAACGCTACTCTCAATTCTTGCTGTTTAATCACAGTAGTTATTGTCAGAGCATTTGTGTGTGTGTGTGTGTGTGTGTGTGTGTGTGAGTGAATCACCTGGTCACCCTGCCAAACTCTTTGCTTCAACAGGACGTGTGTAAACACTCTCATTCTCCAGCCCTGTTTTGAGCTGATCGTTGTTCCTGTGCGTTCCCAGGTTCGAGGTGCTGTGTTTCCTCATGCTGTGCTACAACTCCGCCGTGGTGTACATGCCCTCCTCGTCGTACCAGGCCGTGTGCCGCATGAGCTCGCGGTAAGAAGTGCCATCATCACACGACGCATTCACGGAGAGAGATACACCAAGTTTAATATACTTAAAGAGTAAGGTTTGGACACAGCTGGAATGTTGAGTGATAATCAGTTTAACATGCACAGATAGATGTCCACATCTGGGCTACAAACAACTGTTCAGTTGTTTAGCGCTCTTTAGCTAGTTTTATAGTAGTTTTTTTTTTTTTATATGCCTGCATTAAAAATAGATATTTGATCATTTTATACAGGCACAGAGCAAAACTCTAGCAAATACTAATGTTAAATTGTGTTCTATCAGTTATGTAGGAGTATTGTGGCATGTTTAAAGTGGAAAAATCACGAATTTAACCAAGAATGTACTGACTTGCTTTTTTACAGTATTGAGACAAAAGTGAAATTTAGTGTTTAATGATGGTCTTAAAATAAAATAATAATATACAACAAATTGCTATACAACATTCAATGTTTAGTATGAAGTCTCTTATTCTTCAAACCCTTCTGGATTGTGCTGTCTTAATACTTTTGGCCACCACTGTACATGCAGTAACGTTTCTATAAAAGCACTAACACGAGTTACGATATCACATTACCATAAAGTCCATCACTTTATGGAGATTTAATATCAGCCATTATTCACAAATAACTTTCTTTGCTTTTAAGTAACAGCGCATTACGACAACTTCGAACTGTGAAATGTCTCCTGAAAGCCCCACAGTGCTCACACAGACATACACACATACAGAGACAGCTGGAAACTTTGTGACAGCTGTGACGGAGTGCCTCATTAGCCCTCAGCAGGGTGTTAGAGTCTGAAGATGTTTTCTGTGTCAGCTTCTCACTTCCTGCGCTTGACCCGACAGCACATTCTATCGCTCATGTGCGTGTTAAGCAGTCCTGTCTGACACACTGACCCCCACACAGTACATCATTAAACAGCAACAAGCTATATTTGCAAATACGCGGCCTACGTACCTTTCTTGGGGGAAAAAAAAGCAATGTGTTTTCCTGTCCTATGACAGCATGGGCAGTTCCTGAACCTTAACTACTGTACATCACTCTAGGACATGATTGGTCCCTGAGAGACATACGCAGAACTGTTTTTAGTTTTAATTCTGCTTGCAAATGTATTTATTAATTTTATTATGATGATTTTTTTTTTTTTGTCAGTATATACTTGCCGGACTATTTAACAAATACACTTTGTTCTATTTTTCCCAAGTTGTAATACAATATGAGAGAAATTCAAAGCATCATGACCTTCATCAGCCAGTTGCCATGGATACTGTAAATGCATCACGCAGTTTTTGTCCCTGTGTCTGACAGGATCCCAACCCTAAGGAGACTTGGGGCACGAGGCAGGGTACATCCTGGACAGGGTGTCAATCTATCGCAGGGCACATATTTGGGAATACTAATTAGTCTAATCGTCATGTCTTTGGACTGTGGGAGAAACCCACCGAGAACTCCGAGAGCATGCACACAGAGGCGGGAATCAAATCCTTGACCCTAGAGGTGCTAACTGTGCCCCCACACCCAAAAATATTCCAACCAATTGGAATTGGAACCAATTTCCAACACTATATTCATATTTTTGGATATAGAAACAATCAAACCACTTAGAAAAGACATGTAAATAAAGTAAAATATGAAATAATAAGACATTAAACCTCATTTAACCTTAATTTATGATTCCTCTTAGCACCGGCTGCTTTAAAAACTAAACTATAAGTGGCTCCGTTTTCTTCTTTCTACCGTCCTTGCTAACATATCTGGGACCGATGGTGCTATGTCCTCACTACATCTTGCACAGAATGCAAAAAAAAAAAAAAACTTCGCTTGGCTGCAAACAAGTTTTTTTTTTTTTTAGGGGGGGGATTTTTTTCCGATTTTCTCCCTAATTTAGTCGTGTCCAATTCCTTCCCGTCACTAGGGGGCTCCCACATCAAGGCTACCACTACCACTCAGCAGGGAGGGCCGAATCACTATCACGTGTTTCCTCCGAACCGCATGACGCCTGCCGACCGCATCTTTTCGAACTGCTCGCTCACGCACCGTTGGGGGCGGAGTAACACACTCGGAGGAAAGCGCTATCCGCTCCATCCGCGTGCGCGAGCTCACAGACGCCCCTGATTGGCTGTAGAGCCGTGATTAATGTGGGAGCACAAAATACCTCTCATCCCTCCCCTCTGAGAGAGCTCGGTCAATCAGCTCTCTCTAGACCTTGGGCTGTGAGAGGTTACAGCATCACCCGGGGATCGAACCAGCGATCTCCGGATGATAGGTTGAGCATTTTACCACTGCGCCACTCAGAGGCCTACGCAAACAAGTTTTGAACGGCTCAGTTTGTTCACTTGGATTTCTTGCAAATTTCTTTAAATTTCTTGCAAAATTTTTGTTCCTAAGGTGAAACTGTGTGGTGGACCATTCGTATGCCAAGGTACCACTGTATGTGTGTCCATGCATATAGATTTTGTGTCCTTGTACCAGATGCGTCTGTGTACTCCATGTCTCTCAGTCCGAGTGTGTGTTTCTTAGTATGTGATTTTCAGAATGTCGGTCTGAGTGTACTGTAATAACCGTGCTGTGTTTGTTTTAGGTTGTGTCTTTGTGGGTTTCCACGGCAGCAGCAGAAAACTTGGCGGGAACCCTGCAACCGCGTGGTGCTGGACCCTGAGTTCATGGTGCAGATGCTCACTGCCGTCTATCATGCCATGTAAGTGTCCTACAACAACAGTTGGCATATTAGAGACCGGGATAAGAAGCGAACATTGCAGCCACGACTCAAAGGGGCTACTTTTCTCTTAAAGTTAACTTAATTATAGAAATGTTGTTTTTTCTTAAAATACAGTATGTAATGTACTTGTGTTTTAAAAATGGATTTCAAGAATTCTTACATACACACATGGATGGATGGATACCTATGGTAGGACTCACAGCTACCCATCCATGTAAACATCCATCCATCCATATATCTAACCATCCATTACCAGTAAAAAGCTTGAACACACCCTCTAATTAATTCTATGGTTATTCCTGATCTTTATTTCTTTCTAAATTGTAAAACAATACTGAAGGCATTCAAATTATGCAATAATTCATTTTTGAGGCTGATAACTCTAAATGAGCCTCTCCTTTGCAGCAGAGGTAAAGTTTTGGTCTTGCTTTCCTGGGATGGTCTTCATGAGAGCCAGATTCATCATGGTGCTTGATGGGTTTTACAAATGGACTTGAAAAAAATGTTCTTGCAAGAACTGTTCCAGAACAGCTGTTGTTGTTACTTAACCCAATTATAAATGTCTTTTTCCAGTAGTTTTTAGAATGTAGAAAATAAATCACCAAACAAAAGACATTGCATTGAAACGTGTGTCCAAACCTTTGACTGGTATTATTGACATCACTGCTCTAAATTGCATGGATATGGAGTGTCATGTGACCATATATCTCTATAAAAATGATCGAGTTTTGAATTATTGGATGCAATCGGTTTCACATCACATGCTATGTAATCGGATATAGAAGCCGTGAGAGGTATTTTTAGATGTTGTACACAGATGACACAATGACTCTCGGTTTGATTAATATCAGGATATCATGTATGTGGCTACGGCAGTCCTGTTTTCAAGAGGCCTCGATTAGCGCCGCTTTTTTCCCATTAGTTAAGGGTGCAGTCGATTTCATTTCATCTACATGCGACCAATGCTAAACAAGTTAGAGATGATAATGGAGTCCCTGCTCAGATTGCTATGCAAGGAGGAAAGGCCGAGACATGGAGGGAAAGAGAGCGTGAGATTTAACGAGCGAGCAGATGGATATACTCATTGGACAAGTGATTTCCACGAACATGTTTTTTTAGAATGATGCAATTATCCCGTATTCCTTGTTTCTAATTATGATTTCTCATTAATGTGACAATATTTTCTGCTTGACATGCCATTGTTTAATTATTTAAATAATGACGGCAGTGGGAGATGGTGCTTTAGTGGTTTACTGCTATTGTGAATTGATCAACTTTTGGCGTGGTACTGTATCAGACCCGACTGTTGATTAGTTTTCTCTAAAAGCATGTTTTATTTCTTCCTTGGCTCACAGTTTCTGATATGAACTTGGGATACTAGTGGTACATTGCTTCTAATCCAAGCAGCTGTTTAATAGAAAAAGAACTGATACATTTCTTCTGATTTGAAGAAGAGAAAGATTGAGATTTATTTATTTTTTTACTTTTTTTAGTCACCCCCTGACTTTGGAAAAGCCACGAAAAATGAGCAACATGGAAGTGACCAATCTTGCTTCCCTAAAAATGTCAAGTTGCTAACTTCAGCTGTTTTGAAGAAATGATTTAATATGTGCCCCAAAAATGGCCATTTTGTCTGTCTCGCTTCAAACAATAATCATTTAAAATGCAATTTATTCGTATGTTTATTTGCATTAGTATTGATACTAAAATTGGTGTAAGCTTCTAGAAGCATATGACCTGCTTAAATAGGTTTTTTTTTTGGTAAAAACTTAAAAAGCAAAAAATCTGCTGTGTCCGTAACCATGTCAAATTCATGTTTTAATGTCTTAACAATTTAGCATTTTAGAATAATACACTTTTTCAGGTTTATTTCTTTCTATGCTAAATCTAAATGGGCCAAGTTTCATCTGAATGACAATTAAGATAATTAAAAGATTTGAATTCAAAAAGGTTACCTACGCTATATATAAGGCATGCAATTATATTTAAAACATTTTTATCTGTAGTGTTTCTTTTTATCTGATAAAAATATAAACGTGTATGCATATTTACATAAAAGGAAGCATGGATGGAGAGATAAGAAACATTAAGTATTATGAAAAATTGTATTTTATGATCCTATCTGAAAATTCACTTTTTCACCTACTGTAGCTGAGACTTTTTAGCACCAATCCCTTGTTTTGAGATAAGGAGCTGGGTAGGGTAGATACGAAAAGCAGTATGGGTGTAAACATAGACATAGTTTAGATGTATTTATTTAATACTGTGCAAAAACGTAATGGCAAAAAAAGGTAAATTACTATTACTAGCTTAGATTGGAAACAGTTTAATAGCCTAATGGATTGGACACTGATTTGAGAGAAGATATTGTCACCGCACAAATCTTTATTGTTTTTGTATCACCCAAGTAAAGTTGTCAGTGCAAGGCAGTCAAGTATACCTGAAAACCAGAGCAAGGGCTAGTGATCATTACTGCTCCAAATTAAGTGCAAAGTCATGGATAATGCTGAACAATTGAGACAGACTTGCATGTTTTGTCCCATGGCTCTGCTGCGGAAAGCTTTGGCAAGAAAAGACCAAAGAGCAGCCAAACGTACATCTACACTGTTAACATACAGTATAAGAGACTGAGCACTTTGTACTGTTCTGTCCCCTGTGTACATATGTACATTGATTTAGGAGAGAGAGATTTCAGATCCACCCAGGTCCCCTCCTCTGTGTTTGCTCGACTGGTTGTCCGTAGATGAAACATGCACAAGCTTCTCTGAGCTTCACTGAACAAACACATGTCTACCTGATTACAGAAGCTGGCAAGATGCTCAGTTCCTATTGTTCTTTATCAGGAACCCGAACAGAAACATTCTGAGACATTCTGAGTTTGTGTTGCTAGTACATAACTTAATTTATTAGTTACAGTTATACAGTTGCAAATGTATACTGCAAAAAAAATCTTACAATGCAAATTCGTGGCCCTACATCTGGCAAATAAGACATTTCCACTGTTAGAAATCACAGCATTGTTTAATGCTGAAAACATGTCCACCACCTCACAGAATTGGGACTAAACGGTTGCATAGCCACAAGAAAACCACTTGTTAATGATGCTTATTGGAAAAAAGGTATGATTTTGCTAGTGAGCATAAAGATCAGACTTGGAAAAAATTGAAAAAAGGTCAGTTGGTCAGGTCTAGGCTCAGCAACGTTATGAGGCAATAAAATGTAGTCAGCTGACAACCCGAATGTACAGAGTGACCAGGTTATCACATCTATGAAGTTTTTCTTCTCTAATGAAACGGCTAAATTCCAGGTCTCAGACTGTGAAACAGCGCTTCTTTGAGCATGAGCAGGATTTGACTCTCGTATATTCCCATCAATATAGAGTTTCAACCAAAAACATCCCCACGCTGTGTGCTGTAATCAAAGATAAGGACTGTTGAACAAAATATAGGTTTTTCTTTTTTTTTCTTCTTTTTCTTGTTTTTTTTTTTTGTTGTTGGGTCAATGGTGGTGTTGATTGCTACACCTAATATCCATTAGCAATTTTGTAGGCGCACAATTATTTCGCTTGAAAATATCCAACCAATAATGAAGACAACTGACACTTATCAGTTATATCTGATTGAGCAGAAGTGTTTCTTCTATTTTTTTGTGACATTACTATTGGATACAAGTTAAAACACAGGTTATGATTCATGTATCTTGTCAATAATTTCATAAGGAGACCAGTGTGAGTCCTTTTTAACAGTCCGAGATGAAGTTATTCAGATGGGAAAGTCATGCAAATATATTTTTTGATATACAGTGGAACCTTGGATTATGAGCATAATTTGTTCCGGAAGCGGGCTTGTATTCCAAAACACTCGTTAATCAAAGCAAAATTTCCCATAATGAATAATGGAAACTCAAATTATTTGTTCCACAGACCAAAAAATAAATACATAAAAAATTATTAATACAAAATATAAAGTAAACCAAGACTTGCTCGTTTTTCAAGTCAAAAGTTATAAAAAAAATCTTTGCTCGTCTTGCGGAACACTCGCTAACCGCGTTACTCGCAATCCGAGGTTCCACTGTGTTTATGGAGTGCTAACGCTAAACATCTAAGGGGAACTATTGTTTTGCAGATGTTCCACAGCATTAAACTGAACTCTAAATCAGGGCTGGCCAATATGACTTTTATTTATTTATTTATTTCAACTTTTCAATGTTAATAAAGTTTTGTCATAGTTAAATTTAAGCACCATTGCACAGTTATCAAATTTGTGTTTTGTTGAAGGTTTCCTAGCGAAGCTGTGTGTTGTGATTCATATTGTATATCATAAAAAAAATCTAATTTTGATGTGATACTAATAACACTATTACTAACTTTGAAATGTTGGCATGTGCTTAATGGAGAATAATCGACTTCAGGGTGTTAACAGAAAGTCCTCATTGCAACTGACCAGCAACTCAAGTGTTTGTGTGTGATCTCTTGCAGTTATAATGGCGAGTGGGATTTGGGAAGAGAGGCTCTGGAGGATGTCTTATACAGAGCCCAGCTGGAACTCTATTCTGAGCCTCTACTGGTGAGATCTCACAGTACTACACACAATTCCTGATTTAAATTAAAATATAAACTAGACATGTCTGAAATACATTATGAGGCTGTAAATATGTGGACACCTGACCATTGAACATGTTTGTTTGTACTATTACTATTTACTGTGCAGTGTCTGACTGCCCAGATGATAATGTTATTACAAAAGGTAAAAGTAAATAAATACAATTCTTACCATTACTATATAACCAAAAAGTGAAGAGAATAATCCATGAAGGTGGTGGACGTCGCTGTAAATCTTGTTTAGTTTCTTTTTACGTCTCCACTTATCCCGATTTACAGTTGAATCCAAGGGCATAACAGTGGATTCACCGTTGGGGGGATGAGATCTCTCCTGTTGCAGGTGGTGTCCAAGGACATGCAAATATGCTAATGTTTATTTTAAGAGGAAGAGACACATCAAAACTATGAAATAAAAATTAATTACGCCTAATTTTTGCAAGAAAATAGGGCGCCACAGTGGCTTAGTCTTTAGCACTGTTGCCTCTCACCTTTAGGGTCTGTGCTTGTCTGCATGGAGTTTGCATCCACACAGGCGGGAATTGAACCCAGACCTACCTGTTCTCCCTGTGTTTGGTGGGTTTCCTATGAGGCTTTCTTGGCAGGCTGCCGCTCTCTCCTCTTCCTGGTACTGCAAAGCACGACTGGATCTTTTAGCAGTACACAGTACCAGAGCATACCAGGCATAACCCCCCCCCGCCCCCCTTTTTCTTGTTGGTAAATCACGACCTTGGTAAAATCAGTATTGGCTTCCCTACAGATGCTACAGATGCTACCAGGGGCAATATGTAGTGATCCGATATAAACATTCCCCACCCTTATCACCCTCCCCCTTTCCTCATCATTAGTTGGGAAACGCGATGAAGAACTCCCTGCCAGACAGCGCTCCGGATGGTTCTCGAGGCAAGAAGGTACTGCAGGTGGAGGTGACTCCTACCGTCAGGAGGATCTCTCGCTCTGCTGTTACTGCAGCCTCGATTCGCAGGCTTCGCTGGAAGAGAGAAGGTAAGACATTATTTATTTTTATTTTTTTCACTCTAATCTCTCGTCTGTCCAAGGCATCATTTTCATGTTGTGCTTTTGTTGTGGATTGTATGTAATCTTGTAATCTCTCTTTTTTTATCATTGCTTTTGGTGTTGTATGTCTTTTGAGCTGCTGATTTTGCACACTGCTATAATACCAGACAGACGTTCCACTGTCGAATGCTTTTACAGTGGATGTAAACACAAGCAGCACTAAGGAGCATGTTTCCACCCTGTTGTGTCGAACCACAGATTGTTTTGACTTCTCGACCGAGGCCGAGTTCAAGCTCTCCATCCATTCCGGTCTACACGCTTCCATGGAGCCAGCAGCCAATCCCATGCGAAGAGGGAGGGGCATACTCACGGTCACACTTGAGGGTAGGCGGGTCGGGGGGCAGGGCAACGATCGAAGCAGGGGAATTGTTTAAATTTGCTCCAAATAACACTCTTGCCTTTTTGGATACCAAAGCTTCCCCAGACTCGACCAGCTTTGCTTGGAATTAAACGTTAATAAATCTTTCCATTTCGTCCCTGTAGTGTTCTGCCAGGTTTGGGTGAGATGGGGACAAATGTATGTGCATGCATCCCTGGCATTCTACTAATGAACCTTTGACCTTAAGTGCCGCCTGTTGGTCACTGACTGAGCATGCTCAATGCAGTAGATTTAATAACTTTTGCTCCTATTTATAGAAGTCATCCATCTGGATCCATCTCAACTCTTATTTAATATATACATTAATTTCTACATAATTGTGACTTTGGATTGACAAACAGTATGTGTAGCGTTTTCTTAAACAGAATACTTAAAGAGATTATGGTTTATTTTAAAATTAGCTGGTAACCAGTAGAGATTGAAGTTGAAGTTTAATTTGTTTTAAGCTGGAAGCAGAGTTTTGGAGAGCAAGCTCAGTTAGTGAGGAAGAGTCTTGATTTGCACACTCAGCTGTCCTGCCTCAACTCCAAGCATGTGCATGCAGAGGCAGATGAAAACAGCGGATGGCCTGTTAAACCTGCAGAAGATTGAATCTGGGAAATGGATGCGCTAGCCCTCTAGTCCACGCTCAGCTGCAGCACCATTAAGCCTCCTCGTCCATCAGCTGTGACATATCAGGTTACCTGAATAATACAGTGCGAGTGTGTAGTTGTGCACATAAAGTAGGGTCTAAAGTAAGAGTTTTTTAATATTGCAAATATTAAAAATATGTAAAACAAAGAAAGTAAAAAAAAAAAAAGTTGTAACTGTTTAATATTGATGGTTCTGCAAAATGTTTTTGGTTCCGATTTAAATGTAAGCATTTTTTTTGCGATATTTCAGATGTTAATTACCTTTGCGCTAAAAATCAGGATTTCGTCGTATTAGATTCGTTCTATTGAGGCACGTATTCAGAAAACACTGACCAAAAAAAATAGTTTTTTTTTAATTTACTGAGTAACAGGAAATTACACACCGAACTGTTCTGAAGAGTGAAATTTACAATCCACCATCACTGTTAGGAAGCACTTACAACTAAGACTTGTTCAGTAAATGAGGCATCAGTTTGATTATGGCAAAACAATTTCACAGCGTCGACATTTATAATATTTTTTTCTGCATTAGGTTTGTTTTTTACTTGTGTGTTTTAAAGTTTAGGATTACTGTTACTATAGAAACAATTATACATTACAACAGGGGCATTTCCATAAACCTTTTGTGTTGGTATATAAAAATACACGCCTACTTGTGATATAATTAAGGAAGAAAACACAAACAGGCATTCAGTTATAGGAAAGTTATCAACTTTTTGGGTTATGTGGTATGGCAAAGAGGAAGTCATCCTTATCAAACTGAAGTGGACTGTTTTCCTAGAAGAGTGCACCTCAAAGTGTTTTATTCATGTTGTAGCAATTGCAACGATTGTTTCTGATGAATATTTTTTTATATACAGTGTGTGTGTATATATATAAAATTGGATAAAAAATAATAAAATGCTGTAGATGAAGACTTTAATACATCATGTTAAAAATATTCTATCTTGGAGCAGCAAGAAAAGCTGCCAGTCACCTTTGAACTCCTTTGAACCTTTGATCTTAATGTTCTACCAGTAAACAGGGTTCAAAGAAGAGCAAAGATGTAGCTTAGTGCAGTACCATTTAGAGCTTTTAAAGGAAAATTAGAATTTAATTCAGTATTTACAAAGGGAGTCCGTCAAACCAGGATGCTTGTGGTGAAATTTCTCATGAATGAAGGCGTAAAACTGATTTTCACAGATATTTGCAGTACAGTACAGCGCTGAGACTCTTAGCCACAGTAAGACATTTGAATGGTGCAAACATTTTTAAGAAGGCTGTGTATCTGTGAATGACGATTGCTGTGTCCACTCCAGTCGTTCCTGTCAACATTTAGTGAGTAGAACGCCTGATCCTTGAAAATCGGCGAATAACGTGTCGCCAACTTGAGGGAGAGACGCACCTGTCTGTGGGAACTGTACATGCAATCATTCACCAACTCAACATACACATGACGTAACAGCAATTACATATGTTTATACATTAATCATGTCGCGCGTCAGATGGAAGTAACATATTCATGCTAACACATTGGAAAATTAATGAACACCTTTTGACCAAACAGAATCAAGCATCCAGTAGTTCTGGGGCATAAATTGGTTTCATTCCTGTCCACACGACCTCCTAATGTTCAGTACAGTTAGACTGTGTAGTGTTTTGACCTCGTGAGCGTTAGTGGGTTACCATTCAGCTTTGTGACAAGTCTCTCTGCACGCATTGAGAGTGACAGGAGAGCACGCTCGCCAGTGGCTTGCATGTTTTCTGTCATTCTTCCTCTTCTTTCTTTCCTGACGCTTCCTGCCGCGGTCCTGTGGTGAACAGAATCACACACAGCCACATGCTGCCTGCCCGATCCTACACGCATGTTTTTGTTATTGTCTTTTGAATTTTGAATGTCTTGCTGCATCTTGTTTTCGTTCTGTTTTCTTGTTGTCCTGTCCTAACACTGAGTGGATGTCCATCTTTTGGTTACAGTTCAACATCATGGTTTCTTGTCAGTGTTTTGTTTTTTTTGTGTGTGTGTTTTCTTCATTTGTATCCACTATCATCATATACCCCATATATTAAGGTCAGCTTTTCAGTTTTTGCCCAAAACTCTGCAGTCTGAGTAGATAGGTGTTAAAACAGTGTATGTGTATAGAAACTGATTTGCCTCTTGAGTACACCCTACTAGTGTCCTTGCATCTTGCAAGATTAAAATGCCAAGGTTAAGCCCAGGGCAGTGCCTGTAATTGCAGTAGGACTTCAGACTGACCGGTTATTGGAAAAGCATGAACGGACTCCTGCTGCACCGATGGAGAACTCTGCGTTTTATTTCACTTCGGTCTCATTTAGCTCCAAGCATCAGAGCTCTCCTCATTTACTGAAAGCCGAGTTTTTTCTTCACACACTCCTCTAAACCCAGGGATTAAACTGAGAGTTTTATAGGTAAGCTGTTTCCATGGCTGATTTTACTGAAGAGCAGTGACTCATAAAGCATGACTAATAATGAAGAGTGAGAGCAAGTCATCTGTATTTTTTAAATTTATTTATTTTTATTATTCTTTTTTTGGCAATTCTACAAATCCAGCTCATTTCCCAGGAACACTTTCACTGCAGATGGATTCATGAGCACAGCTCTGTATTACAGCTCCTCATTATTACTTTCTAGATACACAGTGAATGCTGTGTATTTCCTTTCTTCATTCCTGAAAACATTGCTTTGTTTCTTTCCTCCTACCGTTTTTCTTGTTTTGTTCATTCACTCCTTTCTTTGTTCCTTTAATACTAAACAATACTTTAAACACAATATGTTTCGTTTGTTCGTTCCTTCCTTCCTTCCTTCTTTCCTTCCTTTGGTCCTTCAATTATTTCAGTACCTTCTGCTTTTTGTTTGTTTGTTTGTTTGTTTTTGTTTGTTCGTTCCTTCTTTCCTTTCTTCTGGCCTATCTAAACCCTTTTCTTCATTCCTTCCTTCCTGAATACTTTATTGCCTTCTTTCTTGAATTATTTTAGAATACTTTGCTTTTCCCTTCTTTCTTTCCTTCCTACCTTATTTGCCTCTTTTCTTTTCATTTTCTTTGTTTACCTTTTTTGCTTGCATTTTCTTCCTTCCTTCTCCATTTATTCATTGATTGATTCATTCATTCATTGCTTTCTTCCGTCCTATCCTGCCTTTATTTTTTCCAAAATATTTTCCTTTCCTTCTTCGTTGACCACGTTCCTTAATTTTTTCCTGAAAACGTTCCTTCCTTCCATCTTTCCATCTTTCATTTATTCTTTGTTTTTAATATTTTGTTTTCCATTTCCCTTACTCTTAGTATACTTTGCTCCTTTTATTTTGTGTTGCCAGACAATTTTTCTTCCTTTTATCCTTCCTTTTCTTTTGTTCCGTTCATGTTCTTTCCTTTCCTCTCTTCTTTTCTCTCTTTCTGAATCAATCTTTCTCTCCCTTACAACTCTATTGACATTTTTTTTTTATCTTTCTCTCTCATTCCCTCTCTCAGATGCTGACGGCATGAGCGGAGGTGAAGAGTCCTTCAACCTGAACGACCCAGATGAAGGGTTCTCCTCCGGTGCGTCCAACAGCAGCCAGCCGAGCACAGGCCGACCCTCGGGGAGTGGAGGAGGGCGGGCCAGCACGCAAAAGAGCTCCAAGAAGAGCGGCTCAAGTCGCACACACCGGGAAAAAGAGAGGGATAGTTCAGCGGAGAAACATAAAGAGCCGCAGCCCCCACCGAGAGCTCAGTCTCCTCCACCTGCCATCACGCTGGACACTATTGAACTCACCCCCATAACGAAGACGCAGAGCCTGAGTCGGACCTGCAGCATGAGCGTGGGAGTGAGCGGAGAGCAGGAGGGAGGAGCAACAGGCGCAAGGCTCGGCCCAGGGGGAGGAGCAGGAGGAGCGCATCGCCTTTCCAGCCTCAGTCTGAAAGAGGAACATCTGGTGCGGCCTGACGCTGGGAAAGACCTGCTGTCTCCTGGAGCTCCTCTTACCAAGCAGTCTCGCTCGCCCAGTTTCAACATGCAGCTCATATCGCAGGTGTAGCACACATTACGCCTGCATCACCATCTTCTCGTCTGCTTCCTGTTTCTCTCCGTCCATTTTATTTTATTTTACAGAACCCTGATCAATAGGGTGGGTTTGTTTCTCTTTATCTCTCGCTTAAATTTTTTCCTCTTTGGGTTTCCACCCATTTTATGCAAATCTGAGTTGGCACAAAAGAAACAGGAGATAAATATGGGTATTTTGGGCTGAGGTAGAAACGTTGGCTAAAGAGGACGTTAAATATGCAGTCACACTATACACAGTCGAGAACATACAAAATGAACAACGTTTGATGGAAATTTGTAAAACGTTTGGACGGAAACATGACCTTCTTTCTTCTTTTTACGTTTCTCCTTCTCAGTCTGCGTATTTTCCTCAGACCAAATTAAGCATTCCACTTTTAACAGACCAAGGCAGCGTGATGTTTTGGATTCGGATGTACCGCCTGATCTACACTGGTCAGGTCTCAGACGCATCTCCACTGTGTCACTCATTTATCCACACCTGGCCAGATGCTAAAAATAAGCCTGACCAGTGGAGCTGTGACGATCACACTGCCTCGTGAACGCTTAACGGAAACAACACAGACTAGCTAACTCATTTTGACCAAATAAATAAATAAATAAATAAAAAGCATGATTGTTAACTTGAAACCCCGATGCTTCAGGGGTAAAAACAGGCCAGTCCCCAATATTAAAGCTATTACGTGTGAATTAAGATGCAGGCATTAAGTGTTTTAACCACTTTTGAGGCATTGGAGATGGACGATGAGGTAATCTGGCTCTAGCCAGTAGAGATCAGGCATATTATATTATTTATTGTTGTGGGACTTCAGAGATTAGTCTATATTTATATATATGAAAAAAAAAAAGTAAGCAATAAATCTTAGGTTGTTCATCTGACACAAAGCAATCATATGCATTCCTGCTGAACTCCTGGGTCCTGTGCAATTTTTATCAAGGTCTTATGATTATTATTATTATTATTGTTAAATGAAAACTACAATATTTTTGCTCTTTTCATCTCTGCGTTCCGTCCCAGAGACGATTGTGTTTATAATTTTAGACGCGTCTTTAAACGTTCTTTACCGTTATCTGTGACCTTGATTTTGCTTTAGAAATTCAACACAATCTATTATTACTTGGTTTGATCTGTATGATTTTAATATTGTTTTTGTTAGTTTTTTTGTTTGTTTGTTTTATTTCTTGATATTTTTTAATCAACCTGTTTAATCTATAAACGGTGTATTCTGTTGACTTCTAGTCATTTTAGAGTTTGTCTGTTTTAAAAACCAGAGGCCATGATGTTGAAGAATGTTGTTGTTGTGTATCCGCTGACGTTCTAAACCCGAGCAGGAGAATCGTACAAATGTGTGGAGAAAACGAACCGCTGCTGAACGACATTTCATTTGTTTAAGAGCTTTCTGGACTACTGCTGAGTGGGCGAACATTTCTCACGACTTTCCTCTTCTCAAACGATTTGTGAATATGCTTTAGAAGCTGATTCTGATGTGCTGGTGTCAAACATGTTAAAGCTGTAATAATCTGTATTACCTTCAGAAGTCCTTTGTATGTGTGCATGTGTGTGTGTTTGTGTGTGTGTGTGTGTGTGTGCAAAAAAAATGACATCTTAGCAAGTGAAATATTCTTGAATCTAAAAGAATCAAAACATATCTATAACTTCCCAAAATTAGATTACAACAAACCAAATATAAGCTGATTAAAGCTTATTTCTAGGTAAATGTTACTAAAATCGCAAGAAAATAAATTTCTAAAACCTAGCAAAATTATCTACCAATAGAACAAAAAATGTTTCACTTGCAATTTTAGTAACTTTTGATGATAAAAAAAACAAACATATTTGGTTTGTTGTAATTTTATTTTAATAAGTTATAGATATGCTTTGAATAGATTTAAAATATTTCACTTGCTAAGATGCCGTTTTTTTTCAGTGCGTGACTGTAAGTCTTGTGTTTGTGTCAGGTAATCAAACAGGGATCTTTGATTCATTAGTTCTACCTCGTCTTCTGTCCATCAGCTGTTCCAAACACTGGACTCTCACGCTGTCTAGCTGTGTGCTGAAAAATCCCAAAAGATTCATCCCTGAGCCTTTAGTCACGATTCTTCTGTCCAACCTCACTTCATCCGAGGTTTTCATTTTTCCGTATTCATGTGATATTCTGATAAACAGAAACTCCATCTAGTGGCTGAATCTGAATCTAGTGGCATTTTGTTCTTACAGGATAAACGTGTGTGTGTGTGTGTGTGCGCACCTTAGCCTGTCTGCATGCACATCATGCTTTTACTGTTTGATTTTAAACCTTCTTTCACTGTGTACAACTTCAATGCTGTAAAAGCAATCACTGCAAATTTGCTTAATGTGAATGCTGGCTTTCATCCATCGTGCTGTTTGGTGTACGTCGAGCCATTTAGTAGATGAGTGCGTCGGGACCGAACACCACAGATCCCGACAAGACAGTTTTACACACAGTCTTCTCTTTGGAAGGTTGGAAATTTGCGGAAATAACTTCTGGCACTTAGATTGCAAAAGACCTGAAGAGATTGGTCAAACTTTCTGGAGGAGCCGACTGGGTTGGTCAAACTTTCTACAAGATTGATAGGATTTGTCAAAATTCCTGCAGTGGACAAACTTTCAGCAAGAGCAACAGAGGTGACTGGGAACGAAATGGGTTGATCAGACATTCTGCACATTGGGGGTTTGGTGATAGGAATCAGACTTTTCTCAGGAGTGGATGGGATCAGTCGAAATCTCTGCAAGAGAGAAGGGGTTACCGAGGGAGCCGGCAGGGTGAACAAACATTCTGTACAACGAGTAGGGTTTTGTAGGAAGCTTTAAGGGGTGGGTGGGATTGATCAAACTTTCGGCAGCCAAGAGGGATTACTGTGGGATCAGGTGGGGTTTCTGTGGCTGCAGGAGGGATTAATCAAACTGTCTATGGGAGCAGATTGGATCAGTCAGACTCTATCTGTGAGAGACTGAAGGACTAGAGAAACCCTTCAGGTTTGGACGGCATTGGTCCAACTTACTGCAAAAATCAGGATGGATTGGTCAGACTATGGGCAGGAGCATGTGAGGATGGTCAAACTGTCTGCAGGAGCATGTGGGATTGGTCAGATTTTCTGCAGGACCAAGAGGGATTGGTCAGATTTTCTGCAGGACCAAGAGGGATTGGTCAGACCTTTGGCAGGAGCTAGAAGGATTGGTCAGACTTTATGCAACAACTGGTGGGATTAATCAGACTTCCTGCAAGAGCAGCTGGGATTGGTTAAACGTCCTGCAAGAGCAGCTGGGATTGGTTAAACGTCCTGCAAGAGCAGCTGGGATTGGTTAAACGTCCTGCAAGGGCAGCTGGGATTGGTTAAACTCTCTGCATGAGCAGGTGGGATTAGTCAGTCTTTCTAAAGAAGCGGTCAGGAGCAGGTGGGATTAGACAAATTTTCTGCAAGAGCCATTGTAATTGATTAAACTTCATGCGAGCAAGTGGGATTTTTCAGACTTTCTGTAGAAGCAGGGACGACTAGTCACATTTTCTGTGGAAAAAAAAATCTATTTCAAAAGTTTTTTTTTTTTTTTAGCATTTGGGAATCAACTTTGGTGCAGGAGCAGGTGGGAATGGTCAAACTATGCAGAAGAATGGATTAGGTAAGATTTTCTCGTAAGAGCTGCTCGGAATTCACAGAACTGATAGAATTGCTGAAACCCTTAGGGGAAGCAGGCAGGTTGAACCAAAGTCTCTGATGGTGCAGGTAGGATTGTTTGTAGGTGGGATTAGTCATGCTTTCTGAATAAGTGGATGGGGATTGCTCAAAATTCCTTTTTTCGGATTGGGATTTAAAAACCAGACCCCTTTGCACACTTCTACCAGTGAGTCCTCATACTGTCTCTTCATCTTGCATATTTTCTAAAGTGCCAACAGCCTCCTGAGAACGACTGCTTTCACGTCTCTTGTCTTATGTGGGAGATCTTTTGACCATTTAATCATTTGATTAAATATGTAAGCTAGAGACGGTGTGGTGTATTTGGATAAATTTTCAACTGTGTCTTCTACATCTTTAATGTCACCCATGCTGAGAATTCTCTTGCCTGTAGAGTGTGTCTACCTAATGATGTGTATGTGGTGTTGATCTACTACAGATGTACATTATATTTCTAGGTTTGGTTTTTATTAAGTGTGTCTGAGGAGAGCACAGCCTGTTCCATCAGTCTGCCATGGTCTTTAGACGGATTTCTGGATTGTTAAGGTAGTATCACGTGTGTGTGTGCATGGCAGAGCAGGACGCACAGCTAAGATTTTACTCTACAGCCCTGATTTGCTCAACTGCATCTTTTCTAATTGAGCAGTCATCTTTTCTTAAAGTAGTGTGAGTTAGGATAAGACTTAGAGCTGTAGTGTTTTTTTCTTAACTGTCTTAACCTCCACTCTGTGAACTGGAGGACTGCTGGTCTGTGCATTCGCTGTACAGATTGTTAAAACCGTGGTGTGTTTCACTTCTCCCACTCACTTTTCCTCATGAAGGAATTTTACTGGCTTAAATGGTGTAAAATCTGCATCTGGAACACTACAACTCAATACGAAACCACTTTCAGACAAAAGGTACTAAACTGTGCTCATGCTCATCACTGCAGTGGTGCCTTCAAGGGCACGTCCTTAGTATCTTTTATTTCATCTTTCACTTGAAAGCTGATTGTTTCTAAATATACCTTTAAAGCTTGTACGTATATTTAGACCTTAAGGAGCACTGCTGCACTTTTTGAAATGTGCACTGTATTCACTCCTGAAGTTCCAGCTGAAAGATGTGCTGTATTTGGAAGATACACAAGGCGTCGTACCCTTGATGGTTCCGGAGTTATTACAGTTTAGGACCAGGTTTAAGCTTTTATATCTGACTTTTATATCAAACCTTACAGGAACAGTTTGGCCAAAAATGAATTGTCCACTTTTTTTTGCATTTATCCACAGATGTTAATCTTAATCAGCTAGTTTTGTGTGTGAAGTTTGAACATACTCAACCTCAAACACTTTGGGGAGGTCATGGCTCGATGTTCATGGCTTTGGGCAACTGAAAAGAAGGTGCGAATTCAAATCACCACCTTGGGCAAGACTTTTCCCCGTAGACTTTTATAACTCCATAGATGGAGCCTGTCTCAAGTCTCGTTCGGTCTTGAGGAAATAAATATCTGGCAAATCAAACACTGGACAAATGAAAAACGAAATTGTATGATTTTTGAAAAGCACTTGCATACAATTCTGCCTTTAAAGATTAGGCCGTACCTGCTACCGGAGTCTGATGCTTGGCCTGTAAAAATTATCTGATGCTTCAATTCGGTCGTTTTCTGTTTTGTTTAATTGTTCAACATCCATTTTCCTGTTTTAAGTTCAATCTCATAATTCATATATATGAATTTTTGTTCATATCTCCAGATACCAAACTTCGTGGCTCAGTAACTGTAACTGTGGCAATTTGGATGTGTACATTTTTTCAGTTTTGGTGAAGTATCTTGTTGGTTATATCGTGGATGTGTACAATCAGTGTCCCTTCTCCTGTTCTCACTCAGACCAAACCGCTAACCGAGAGATGCGTGTTTTATATCCTCCCTCTTTGTCTCTTGGTGATTGGATTGCATGTGATGAGTGTAGGCCTTCTTTTCATACAATGCACTTTATCCAGTCTTTGGTGTTGTCGGTGGCTGACAATAGATGTATATTTGTGTGTGTGTGTGTGTGTGTGTGTGTGTGTGTGTGTGTGTGTGTGTGTGTGTGTGTGTGTGTGTGTGTG
>JAQQZT010000036.1:25375303-25400501 GCA_030068275.1 Clarias platycephalus | reverse complement strand
TGTGTGTGTGTGTGTGTGTGTGTGTGTGTGTGTGTGTGTGTGTGTGTGTGTGTGTGTGTGTGTGAGAATGTGTGTGTGCATGAGAACAGAAAGGAAGTGAATGCCAACTCCTACTACAGACTACTCAGCTACTATTACAGAGGAACGTTCCTCACCATCCAAATGCTCTGTACAGGAACGGATCTCCATTTGGTGTTCTTCAGGTGTTCTTCCTTCTTCTCTACACCTAACAGCTGGTTGTTTCCACTGTTTTTATTTTAAACAGATTCTATGCAATTTGAAGGTTTTCTTTTCTCCTTTTTTTCTTGGGGGTTGCTGGGTCAAATCTCTGGGTAGCTGGTAGGTCTTAGCTGGAATACGGTTGCGAGTTCCTCCTCAGGTCCTTCAGCGAGGAACCACGTCAGAGTTGCTGCTGCTGTTTTAACAGAATGATCTCCTGGTTTTAGAATCAGGTATAGGGTAAGAGATATGGTGTGTGTGAGTGTGTGCGCGTGTGTGTTGGGGGGGGGGGGAATAGTAGTTATAAAGTCAGTCGGACCTTTTTGCAGGTTTCTTTAACATTAGGCATGCACACGGTCTTCAGGAGCCCTGAAACAGAGTCATGGTGTTAAGTAGGTTGGTCTTACAGGACGAGTGGTTACGCTGTTCAAAAGGATTACAACCGAAAGATGTCGAGCAGAGCTGTAACAAAGCAATTTCCGAAGCGAAATACTGTACCATTGATGTAAATGGAAAGATTATTTTAAATCCTTGTAAATAAAACTGTATGAAAAGAGTGAAAGTGAGAAGATGTTAATATCAGTCTGCAATGCAGGAAAGTCTGGATCTGTATATTGGTGAATAAACCTTGTGCTGTAACAGATGTGTGTGTCTCTGATCTTTATTTTAAACCAATTTTGACATGTTTTTAACCCTGTGTGCCTCCAATGTGTGTTCATTTTTGCTCTCTAATGTTATTTATTTATATTAACGTACATGATTTTAACAGTTACAATCTACTACTCAGTTTGCTGACCAGGGACAAACTGATAGTTATAGTCTATACTTTTTCCCCATACAATTTCCAATTTATTTTTGGTCATTTTTTTTATTCTGTAAAGCTGCTTTGCGACAATGGCAATTGTTAAAAGCACTATGTGAAAATGAAAAAAATGCATCTAAATAAATAATCCATACCATTGTGTTTTTAGAAAAGGTGACCAATATTGCACTACACAGGATATATTCTTCCAGCTTAAATCCAAGACCACAGCAGGTCAGCGTTTGTTCTTAATTTACAATATACTGCAAAAAAATTGTTGCACATCCACAGATTCCTTGCATCATATGCTCGTCACATTCAGATATTTTCTTGGAAAAGTAAGAAGCCAGAAAGTGTAGGATGAAGAAAATAATTGACCAGCAGAAGACATTTCTCTTCCCTCCCACACGTGTTCAAGCTGCAGCATCCTCCTTCTCGGCCTTTCGATTAAACTTGGCTTTTATCTTGAAATGCCAGTGAAACCTTAAAGATTGTATCAACTTCACAGAAGAAAATCCCTGACCAAGAAACCAGACACACTATTATATAATTGATAACATGTACAGAGTGCAGTTCTTCATCAGGCTTCATCAAGTATGGATGGGTCCTGGCATGCCTGACCCAGGATAAATAATTAATCTGAAACTATTCAGGCCCTTTCCGTGGCCTTAATTAAAACTGAAATTGTCCAGCCATGGTTAGTGGCCTATGGATTGGATTTTAAGTAAATAACATAGGCTTGGATGGTATATACACTGATCATCCATAACATTAAAACCACCAAGGTCCTCGTTGTGCTACCAAAACAGCTCAGAAGCATTGATGCTCCGACTCCACAACACCTCAAAAGGTGAGCCGCAGACATCAGCAGCCATGGATCAGGCTTGTTTTTCCAGCGCTTTGATGAGGGAAAAGTCAGCACTTTGAACTCTCCCGCAAACCAAATGCATGTTTGCAGTCTGGCAGGGATGCATTATCCGGCTGAAAGAGGCTAATACCAAAAGGGAATACTGTTGCCATGAAGGTGTATACTTGGTCTACAGCAACGTTTAGGCAGGTGGTATGTGTCAAAGTAACATCCAATAAATGCCAGGGCTCGAGTTTTCCAAGCAGAACATTATCCGGAGCATCGCACTGCTTTCACCACCTTTACTTTTTTCCATAGGGCATCCTGGTGCCATCTCTTCCCCAGGTAATGTGCTGTCCACATGATGTAAAAGAAAACTGTGATTCATCAGACAAAGCAACCTTCTCCAAGTCATTTCTGATGCTGACCTGCCCACTGTAACCACTTTTGTTGGTGTACACGGGTCACCATGGGACTGGGATGTAGCTGTTCAGCCCCATACGCCACAAATTGCACATCCACGGTCTTTTGACACCTTTAACTTTTTCCAGCAATTTGTGCTGCAGTAGTTCTTCTGTGGGATCGGAATAGACGGCCTGGTGTTTTCTCTCCAGATACATCTTTGAGCCTTGGCTGTCCATGACCCTGTTTTTCGGTTCACCAATTGTCCTTTCTTGGACCACTTTCAGGAGGTCTTTTTCATCAAAAAACTTGACCCAGTTATATATTCCTCACTATGTGACAATATATTGTCAGTCATATAGTTCCTTACGTGACACGTAACCATTTATCCTGTGCCCTTAGAGAACTGACTGGTCACATGCTGCCTAATGTATCCCACCCTTTGAGTATTGACTGCTGTACCACTATAATGAGATAATCAGTAGCATTCACTTCTCCTGTCAGTGGTTTTAATGTTATTGCTGTTCCCTGTGCGTCATCAATCTATTAAAAAAAAAAAACAGCCCATAATATTAAAGAGGAGAGGGAGGATAAATAATTATAAAAAATAAAAAATTTACAAAGAGTTCCTGTTGTTGATATTGCACTACTAGTTACTCTTATTTAGAGAATTCAAATGTAATTTATTCATAGAAAATACGATAATATTCTAAATAGCTGAATTTGTGGCTTTGAGTTAATTGTTCTATTTTAGTCCCTAGAAGAATAATTGGGGCAAGACACTCAATCACACACTACAGGCAATTTGAGAAAGCCTGATAGCCTAATCTGCATGTCTTGGGAGGAAACCCACCAAGCACGGGAAGAACCTGCAAACTCCATACACGCATTCCTGAAGCGGGAATCGAAGCCCGATCCTGGAGGTGCAAGCCAACAATGCTAACCACTAAGCCACCTTGCCGCCCCTTTGTTTACTCACTCATTCATCATCTATATTGATTTATTCTGTGTAAGGAGTCGCAGGGGCCTGGCGCTTATCCTAAGAAACTTGGGGCATAAGGCAGGCAGGGTACACCTTGGATGGGGTGCCAATCCATCGCAGGGCACACACATCTATTACACACTACGGACAATTTGGAAACGCCAATTAGTCTAATCTGAATGTCTGGATTGTGGGAAGAAACCGTGCAAGTGGGAGGCTAGAGTTTACTGGAGTTTGTTGGAGGCGTTTACCACTTATCTTAACCTGATAAGCAAATGCTTATGTCCATCAGTCTGTCATCAATATGTTGCCATGGCTAGTAGTGGCTTAGAAAAAACTGTTCACCCCCTCACCCTGGGTATACTGCATATGGTGATCTTTTCAGAGATCCTGGTAATAATCCTGTGGCGTATTGTGCTCATTATTGAAAAGGTATAAGTGAATCTTTCCTAAACACATAGTAGAACTACTTCTTATATAAAAAAATGTTAAGCTTAGCTTAGCTTAAAAAATTGTAGAAATGTCCAAGTTTGATTCCTTTCTCCTCCATTAGAGCATATCCAGTGTCTGAGGACCATGCGTTTGTGTGGGTTTGTAAAGAAGCCACCTTGTTTGCTTAAAAATAGCCCAATTATCTGAGGCTCTAGTCCAATCTGGCAGCACTGCTGTGACTGCATATAGTTATTACTTGAGAATCCCGTCCTATACGTACTGTATAATGTTCATTTCTGCCTGATGCCTTGTGGAACTTGGTCCAGCAGAGGGCAGCATCCTGACATTTTGCACCCGCTGCAGCAGCACCCTGTCAGAGCCTTGCTGTGCACCCCAAGACGTAAGTGCGATTGATTACCATCATCAGTGTTGTTTCTCCCATTCTTCTCATGCTCCTTGTTGAGCCACATGTCCATGTTGTCCCTTCATCGTTTATTTATTTATTTGTTTATTTTTGATGTGTGGGTACTCTTTGAGGCTCGGTGTTTTGATGTTGGATATCTTTCCCACCGTGCATGAGCTGATGTGTGTTGTGAAGTCTTGTAGTTTCTCTCTTGATCTCCTACTCTCTCTCTCTATCTCTGTCAGGTCTGAAAGCCATCCTCATATCTTTCATTTTTGGCCTGAGAATAATACTGTTTCTATGACAACAGGCCCTACTTGCATCCCAGCTTGGGTATCAGCAAAAGCGAGGGGGTGGGGGACTCAGAGATGGCATGACATTTGTATTGCAATGCATCCATATCGTATAAAAAAAATAATAATAAAAAACATCTTTTATTTGTTTATTTCTTTTTTAGTAAATCCTGCATATGGGCATACAAAATTAGGAACCTAAATGTTTTTTTCTAACTTGTATGTTCACTCTAAGTGCATTATATCTATGTAGTATATACACTCTCACAGCACTTTATTAGAAGCACCTGTACATCTAATCATTCCTTCAATTATCTAATCAGCCAATCATGTGGCAGGAGTGTGATGCATGAAATCATGCAGGTACAGGCCAAGAGCTTTGGGTGATGCCATCCTGGGTAATGCCACATCCCAGGCCCTATCCAGTATTTGTATAGTGATTGTGAAAATATTTACAGTGAGTGTAGATATCAATGGAAGCAATCCTACCACAACACCTGCTTTATACCCACCTGGGCTTACCATAGGTTATAGTTCCACAAGGGTCGGTTTTTGGTCACCTCTTGATCTGTGCAATACAAGGCAGCATCATAACTACAGCAGATAGGAGGACAGACCTCAGTAGTTTCAGGTGTGGGTTTTTTTTCGCCTCCAGTAGCTAAATTAAATAAGGTGTATATAAACATAATGCGGTGATGATGTGGCAGAAATTTGCCTATTATACTTTTTTTTTTTTTTTACTTCCTGAGAACTCTTCATACATACAAATATTGTATGCTCATAAAGCCAATAGGACACTTAAAGCTTGACTTGACATATTCACCCATTATGAGATACTACACTACTAGACTTTCTCTGGTAAGAAATTAAGACTGCTACATACTGTATGTCGTTGTAACTAAAATGTTGATCCTGGTTGCAACCCTGGACAGGAATACACCCTGGCTGGGATGACGGTGCATCACATGACAGCATGCATGCACTCTGAAACTCACTTAGGGGCAGTTTATTTTTAGAGCAGCCACTCTGCTTACTGGCAGGTTATAGTGACGTGGGAGGAAACCAGAAAATCAAGAGGGCACAGATACCATGTGTCACGTAAATCCCCTAATGAGATCTTGGATTAATAACTTTTGCAACTGAAATCCAGGCGTCAGGGGTCCTGTATGACAATACTGTAGTATTCAGTATTCTTCAGAACTACACACATACACTGGCTTGGGTCTTAAACTTTTTAGGCCCCGTCCTTATCTAAGTTATGTCAGTTTTTTTTTTTTTAAATCAATCTCTGAAGACGTCCTCCTCTATGTATTATCTACAAGGGGCGTTCAAGTCAAACCGGGACTTTTTCATTGTGCAGAATAACAGAACACAGTTTAAGAATTCTACATCCCTTTATTTCTCTATATAATCTCCTGCTACACTAATGCACTTATCTCAGTGTTTCACTAGTGCTTATATACCGTGAAGGTAGAACGTTTTCTCATTACACTAGAGCCATGATCCGACTGCCTTCTTATTGTCTGAAACGCTGGCCTACCAGGAACTCCTTCAGTAGTCCAAACATGTGGAAATGTATATACAGGATATACAGGATTCTTTAAAATGTTATATACTTTAAATGTTATATGTTTTACTGCGGTTAAGATGGTACTGTGCATAAAGTCTTCTGTAGATGTCAATTATGCCTTCATTCATAAGTCCTGGTTTGACTTGAACGCAGGATAGTTATTGTAGGATAACACTTTGTCATGATTGTTAAAAGTGTTTTATTTTTGTTGATTGATCTGTGTATCTTTGGTATGAATTGTTAAGGTCTGTATTATTTACTTACAGCACTAGATCTGGAAGTACTGCAACTTTACAATTCTTTGTTTTAACAACTTTCTATGATCTACTGTAATTCAGACCTTGGGAATGAGCTGAGGCATGGCCTTCACTGTGTTAAATGATATAGAAAGCTAAAGCCTATGGTCTTGTTGCTGTGCTATTTGCCTTCAGCATTACACATTATACATTTGTATAAATTCTTCTAGTATTTTGTACCATCACATGCTTTTGTAAATCGTCCTACATTCAAATCAAATGTGTCAGACGTTATTTCACAGGAGTGTGATTCATCATTTTAGCAAAGATTACTTTTTTTCCTACTGTAAAGCCCTGATTTGCCAAAATATAAATGCACTGAAGCATGGTTTATTATGATTATGTGGTTTGATGCATTGTAATGCATTATATGTGTTAATAGTCCTGAAACATGTGGCTCTCTGAGGAAGCAGCTCAAGTGTTTTCTCAGAATATGAGAGGCAGGATTAATGCCGGCGTTCTGTGCAGTAGCTGTTCAGCGTTTAAGGTTTTGAGCTAGTGATCAGGAGATTGACTTCAAATCCAAGGATCAGAGGATAACCAGAGCACCACTGTTGGGACTGTTGGAGCAAAGCCCTTAACCCTCATCTGCTCAGTTGTGTGTTGAAACTTGCATTAAGTGGCACAAACCAGCAGATGGCAGTCTGTGTTACGCAAGAACAGGTTCATGTATAGTTATTCTTAGACATTTTGTTCCCTTAGTTTCATCCTGTTATGATACCATGGACTGAATTTTGTATCTTGAATCTTAAGCATCACTACAGTAAGTAAATAATATCCCCCCACAAGCAAGCTTTTTCTTTCCATACAGCCACATAGGTTTGAAAGGTACTTCACTACAGTACCAGTCTCCAATACCACTTACAATACTATTAAAACATTGGGTTGAAGCTATCTTTGACATGAATCTGGACGCTTTCCTACCCCCTCCTCCTTTTAGGCACTGTGTCACACACTCCGGGATTGCGATTGGCCACTAGTGCCGTAGGACAGCCCAGGTGTAAAAGAAGCTGGGTTGAAATGTCTGGACTGTCTAAAAATTGTAACCTATCAGAGTGCAGCTGTCAGAGGGTCTGCTTTGTCACCCCGGCATGGGGCCTTACTGCTGAGAGGGAACTCTGCGAAAGAGAGCCTAGCTCCTAGGGTAAAGGAGGGTATAAAGTGGGCTGTGGACTCGGTAGAACTAGCTGCCTTTAGACCGAGAACCCAGAAAATCACCAGAAGGCCACTGCAAAGAACCAAGCAACCACTTTCATCGCTATGACCTGAAGGGAGTCGAAAACTTCCCAAAGAGTATTCTGGAAACTGCTAAAGCAACGTGATCCTGTTGGACTCTTCTAAAAATATCCACTCTCGGGAACACATGGACTTGCTCTGGCTGTCTAATTGGCTAAAGATTAAGCTTTTTTTTTTCTGCTTCTCTAATTGGACTTGTTTAAGGATGCACAAAACATATTCCAGAAGTTGCAATCTGAAGGTAATTCCTGAATTCATTAACTAACCTTCACTTGCCTGAGGGCTTCCTAGAAAATGTTTCTATGTTTAACATGCTTGGCAGTTTCACATGCTGCTCAAGGTTCTTTGAATATCTAAGGAGACATTTTGAGTCTCAGAGTTGCTGTCAACAAGCTGGCATTGGCAAAGCCTTAATTGGACTTCCAGTCATGTCCTTCTGGAATGCATTTTCAAGTTATGAAATGGATGAGTAAAACTTTTCAGGTGGATCAGTCGTAGAAATTGTCACAACAAACTGTTAATCCAATTAAATCTTAAGTCATTTACAAAACAAAAACTAATCGGTGCCTCTCTGCTGAGTCATGCGAAAGGCCGAGGTGCAAATGACCCTGAAGAAGGGTGCGGAAGATGGGTCTGGCGGAATTGCACCTCCAAGCCCACGGATACCCTCCAAACGGGCTAAAGTCAACCCAGATCAGTTGGTGCCTGACCCAAGCTCCGTCTATCCCACTCCAACACCACCCGTGTTCATCCGAAAAATGAGGAATGCTGCCGTAGGTACCGGTTGTGACATCCGTCTGAAGGTAGCCGTGGCAGGAGATCCACAGCCCTTGCTCTACTGGTACCACAACGATGACCTCCTTAGCATGGATAACCAGGAGTATGGAGGGCTATGGATACGTGATTGCAAGCCCACTGATGCAGGCCTTTACACCTGTATCGCTACGAACTACTTGGGAGAAGCCAGGAGCAGTGCCGTCCTTGCCGTCTTGGATCTGGGAGAAGGTAACTACTGTAGGAATAAACATCGAGGCATATCTGCCAACCTTATAAGCTAATGCAGATGCAGCCTGTATCCCACTGCCAGACATTGTGTATCTCTTAGGCTTGATGGTCAGTTCAATGGTGTATTTAATTTCCCCTCCTTAAGTTCATTTCGCTAATCCAATTTTATTACAGAACCTAATAATCTTGCAAGAAATGTCCCCTGCAGGAGTTCACCCTGCTGTCTAATGAGCCTGATGCTGTTTAATTGTCACATATTGAGCTGGGTAAGGGGAAAGAGGAAGGTTTCCATTCTCATTACAATAGCCAAGTTACTTGTGATTTGTTGCAAATAAGATAATTAGCCTAATGGGTGACTAGTCCCCCCACATGTGTCTTTCACAAAATGGTGGATCAACAGTGAAGTAAAATGGAGTATGGTCGGTTTCTGTTCATCATAAGTCTGTAAGCAGTTATCTTCTTTGGGGGTGGTTTGCTGATAGTGTGGGGCAGGGAGAGTGATGGTGGCAGCTGAGGAGGTGACTTAACTGCTCCCTGTCCCAAAGTGGATCTGTGAAATTACAATATGTTACATATTCAAGAGTAGGTCCACTCCACATACTGGAAGGCTGAAATAATCAGAGACATAATGCTGAAAAACACTCATGCATATTTATTGCTGGTCACCATGGATGGGTGAATGCACACAACCGCTGGCTCTACTGTACATGTAAATCAATAATCCGTGCTGCAGGGACTCCTAAGCAGACCTGAAATGCAGGACAATGGTTAACTGTTTCCTAAGGACATACATACTGCAGCACGGCTATTAAAGGTCATTGTGTTGTTTAGTTGAAAATAGCTTTCAGCAGCGACTTCCTTATAGTCTCTTGATTATTTATTATTCGTGAATGTTGTTTCGAGCGAATTGCCTCTGTACTTGTTGCTTGTCCTTGTTGGCGGGAGTGCTGTACCTTTGGCTGTTCCACTCCTCGCTGGCAGAGTTACTATATCAGTGTTACTCTTATCTTCGCTGTCGAGCTGTCAAAAGAGGAGCCATGATTAACAGCTTGCTCCAGGGTCGGGTTTATCAGTTCCAGTCCTAGACGAGAACATGTCCGTGGTTTGCCTTTAATTTTGCTTTGGGTAAACTTTCCCTTTTTTTTTTTTTTTTTTTTTTTTTTAGTTTATCAAGGTTTTATTTTTATTCTATCATTGAAAACAAAGCAACAACTAAGCTATCTGTCCCTTTCTGGTATGAAATGCTATTGTAAGGTACGTTTAGAAGAATGTTTTTTAATGTAGGTCATGCTGCGCTCTTTTTCCACCTCACGAATTAATCTTCCATCTGCAAATAAACACTTTCAATTCTATTCCAAGGCTGTGACCAATGCTTAATGACTTAGTTATGTACCTAAATACAAATGACATCACTGGTATCCTGATGTGGTAGGGTACTGCTCAGTTTGGGATGCAGTTTAAATAAATGGCCTCACATTTACAGCAGTTTTATGAACAAAATTGCACCCACGGATACTCTCCAAACGGGCTAAAGTCAACCCTAGTGTACCAGATAAAGTAGCAAACTCAATAAAAGCTCATTTTTGTTGAACTACAGTTAGGTGGGTAACTCTCACTCTGACTGCCTGATCAAACAGCAGTGCCGATACAGATGCTGAGGTGTTCCCATTCGGAATAATAAACAGTACATATCCGACACACACTCGGGGGGGAAAAAGATAAAAAGTCTGGTTGAATGGAGGAAACGGTTTGTCTCCTATAATCTCACAGAGTCATGCACAGGACCAGACTATGGTTTAAATGCAAAAGCTTTTCCTCAAAGGGGTGTGTATATGCCTGGGACTGATAACAGAAAAAAAAAAAAAAAAAAACAAGCTAAAATATCATGTAGATAACGAAACTATTATGTCTGTTTATTTGCGGTTCTTTTTTTAAACCTAATACGTGTCCTTTGAGTATTTTGTTATCTAATCTGTGTACTTTGCTGTCTTGCCTGTGAAAAACATTTAGCATGAGTACTAGCACGCTAGCTAAAATCATGTACAGGGTCGCGGGGGGCCTGGAGCCTATTACAGGAGACATGGGGAATAAGTCGGGGGACATCTTGGACGTGGTGCTAATCCATCGCAGGGCATATACACACATACACACTCACACACATTCACACACTACGGGCAATTTGGGAACGCCAGTTAGACTTATCTGGATGTCTTTGGACTGTGGGAGGAAACTCACAAAAGAACATGCAAAAGCTCTATGCAGACAGACCCGAGGCTCTACTACTACAGTATGTCACTGTCCATCCACTATGGCAGAGGTTAAAATATAAAAAATACTTATTCATCACCTACTGTTGCTCCCAAGAGCAGTCGACAGTGGGGCCTAGTGGTAGCTCAGTGGTTAAGGTGTTGAACTGTTGATCAGAAGGTCCCAGGTTCATACCCCACCGCCACCAAGTTGCCACTGTTAGGCCCTCGAGCAAGGCCCTTAACCCCTTAGTTGTTTATATGTATAATAAAAAAAATGCATCTTTATCATCTCCTTTGGAACGGTGTACAGACTGGATCAGAAGAATACAACATATGGATCATAACCATCTTTCTGCCACCCTAGAATACCTCAGTGTTTCCCTCATAGCTGGATGAGATCAGTCGCATTGTTTTACATTACATTGCTTTGCATTGCACTGTACCGTAGTTCTCTATGGATCAAAGGAAGTTCAATTATGTGACTGGACTACTGAGTTACAGATGGTCAGTGGGGATTGTTTGAGAGCCTCCTTTGCAGTTTGAGGGTTAGTGCTAAAAGCCACGGCTACTTGTGTCAGTATTCACCAGCCAGTATTCAACATCACACACCTGTTCTGTCACTCACGGTTCGAACCTCTCTCTTTCTCTTTCTCTCTTTCTATATAGTCGTGTCTATTCTTTCGGCATTTATTTCATCATTTTCATATTTTCTTTCCTATTCCCTGTCTCAGTATGTCTCACGCGCTCTCTGTACCTTTTCGTACAGTCCATCTTATATTGCACACATCACTCTTTTCGTGCTCCGTTTCCCCACCGTCTCTGACCCTTCAACAGGTTATTTCTGTCCATGGAATGTGCCAGGTCTCACATTTTCGTGATGTTAATAGGCCACTGACTCTCCAGTTGCACAGAAAGACATCACACCTATATATAGTACTTTGGTGTGGAGGTCTGACAAGACCTTCTCCATGTATGCCCGGTCTAATGACTAGGTGAATAGTGGAAGGATTTGAGTGTGTATCCTGATTAATGTCAATACATGTTATCTGGCATGCTTCGGAATAGAGCTGTTGGAGAAGCTTCGCAGATTTAAGTGTTTATATAACGTGGATGTATACTGATACTGGATGGGAATCGACTCATGTAGCGTTTCAGAAAAAAAAAGCTTTGTGGAATTTCAGACTTTTGAAAAGAAACATTTTCGGACATGTAAGCTAGCTATGCTTTCCCTGTTTTATGGTGGCACCACAGGACTTGTGTAGTGATGTCATACACAACGCATGGCAGCCATTTTTCCCCTGTCATACTACAGTGTAATGGTGTAGTTGCTGTGCTGATTTTATTTTTATTTTTTAATGTTTGATAAGTTCTTTTTTTTTTACTTAAGTGTAGCTGCACTAACAAATTATTCAACATACTGTATGTATTTTAAATCACTATGATGTTACTCTTGTGGCATATAACTATGTGTTATGTTTTATTGTATGCCATGTTTTATGTTTTGTGTTGTGTTTTATGTTGTGTTACCGTATATGTTATGTTATGTGTTATGTTATGTTGTGTTATATGTTGTTATATGTAATGTGTTATTTGTTACAGTATGTTGTGTTACTGTACATTATGCTGTGTTATATGTTATGTGTTAATTTACATGTTCATGTATGTGTTACTGTATGTTATGCTGTGTTGTTGTTATATGTTATGTGTTATGTTATGTTACTGTGTTCTATCGTGTTATGTTATGTTGTGTTGTGTTATGCGGTGTTATGTTTTATGTGATGTTATGTTATGTTACTAACTACAGTGCACTTTGTAGCAGAAGTCATCATGAGGCAAAAAGATGGCATTAGATGTGGGGCTAAAATCTAATATCTCAATAGTTTGACTCTAAAATGTTTAGGATTGAATGACACATTTATCAAGAAATCTCATAAGAAGGACGCTGTGGGGCAAACCATTACAGAACTTAAATCCAGATCAGCAGGTGTGTTCATGATTTCCTTTATATCTTGTGTGTCAGAGGTCAAATAGGTTCACACCATATTTTGCCTGAGAACAAAGTTTGGTCAAGAGAAAACTTAAAATGCTTTCATTGACACCAAACGACACTAAACTTACAGTTGTGTCGTCTCAACTCAAGGGGAGTTCATGTCAAAGTCGGGACTTTTTATTGTGCGGAATAACGAATACAGTTATAAGAGAAAAAACTCCCTTTATTTGTCAGTGCCACCTCACTGGTGACCTTCTTTAAAATGTTTGCACCATTCGTATGTTTTACTGTGGCTATGAGTCTCATCTCTGTAAAATCCATGTGCAATTTGTGCTTGGTCTGTGTTTAATTTCTCCTCCAAAGCCATTTATTTGGGGGGAGCAAAAAGGACAAAAAAAACTACAATAGCTAGTTCATGTTCTTTACACTTCTGGCTGTATTCCGCATGCACAGTGTGCTTCTGTGTCACTGCTGACATCGTTTGATGGATGTGTCGGAGACAAAGGCTGAAAAAGTCTATGGGGGTGTTTCTCTCCGTGTGATCACTGGACACGATTGTCACATTTGCATTTTGTCACTTTGCATTTTTGAGGCTAAAAAATATATATATATATGGATATACATCAACCATGAGTCACTTCTTCATGACTTGCTGTTGTGTGCATTACTTCTAATCATTTGTGGTGTTGTACTTGCCTCCCCGAAAGCCCAAAATAATCCGGTTGTTAGAATATAATTTGATGCGGATGCCAAAAATGAATACTGATGTTTTTATACGAATGAAATGTGGTTAGCGCTCTTTCGCCCAGTTTAGCTTGGTTTAGCCCTAATGCATTTATACCAGACGTTCATACAGTACTGTAGCTCGCAGTGTCAATATAAATAAAAGGAAGGTTTTGTCTGTACATTGGTCAGAACTTGATCTTTCAATTATATCTTTGTAGATTGGAGGACCTGAAATCAGTCTCCAAAAATAATTGGTGTAAGTACATTTTAACGCCCTGGATTTGTTTTAAGACAGAATTTCTGATTGAAGTCAGCCTGCCGTACAGACGGACAGGTAGACTTCAACTTGGGTTTTAAGGGTTACAATTAATCAGTTTATTTTTAGTTTTAACTATTTTATATTTAGAACGATGGGTACGTAAACTAGCATTTATATATTTCACCATAGAAAATATACAACTTAAAAATCTTTTTAGTCAGACACCACTCTTATGATAATTCCACTCAGTCAGAAGAAAACTGTTTCCATGAAAGCAAAAAGAGATCATGTGGAGCTGCAGATGATTGAATTTTTGTTTTGCCTGGTAATTTTAACTTCAGCATATTCTACCTCGATAGCAAAAATGTACTTTCTTTGGCTCTTTGTAAGAGCTACAATGTCTGGACCAAGGAGGATAATAGCAGAATATTGGGGGTAAAATATGTGTTTTGAGGCATAAAGACATTCATTGGCAGTAAACAAGACAGTTTGTGTTCTTACAGTATACCTTGTCTTCTCACACCAAACATCTCCTTGTCTGCACTTTGTCCAAATGCCACAGGTCTTTACCGAACGCAGGCGTTCCTGTTCTTTGTTTATCAGCTCTCTGTTTGATGTCGTGATATCGGCTCGGCTCACAGCTGTGCCAAAAGAGGGTTTTATAAGGTGGCAAGTGTGTATTCCGTATATATGTTTTGCTGTTTTTATGGTCTACTTCTAACATTGTTTAAAGATCATATTAGTTATTTATTACTTGTATATTTCTTTATACATATATTTAAGGCTTCTTTGCTTTGGCCTCTTTCTCTTGGCCCCTTTGCATTGGGATAATGTTTACAGAACTACCAGGAGATGCTCATCGCCTTTTGTGGGTCAAACACATGCCGTGAGGACTGGAATTGACCCGGGAAAGGATCTAATCTGTCTTGTTTGAATTGTAATCTTTTGGTGAACTGGAATTTCATTAAAAGATTCCCCTTTGTTCCACTAGGGGTCAGAATAGAGCAGAGATCAGGTACTATAAACATGACTATTGACAAAATGTGCTAATGAAAATACATTATGTTTCAAATATGAAGCGATAACTACGTCCCTTTTCAAAAATATATACATATATTTCAGCAGTTTGCAGTCACACATATTGTGTTTTCAATTCTACGAACTTTTTTTTTTTTTTTTTTGCATTCAGATCGCTCCTTACCAATTTAATATAGCAGATAAATGTTTATGCATTAACAGTTGGAGCTGCTGATGTGTTTTTTGCCACAGCGTTAATTTTTTTATTCGTCCAGCCTACTTCATATTATTATCCAACACCCTTGTGCTAAAGAATTGTGATGCTAAAGTCCTGTCCTACGGTTTGTTGTGCTTCAGATGACATATTTATAGAAATCCAAGAAAACCAGTATAAAATTGCAGATGCAAATCTGTCACTCTGTTCCTTTTCTTATGCATGGGTTTGTTTGACAATCACCTGCCAAGAACATCAGCTCAGCAGGGATCACTTAAGGAGAAACATTTGAGATGACATGCCTTTATCTCTGAATGTAGTCCTTAAATCCCAAAATGTTTTAAACTTTTTTTTTTTTGCATTAGTATTTTTAAGGAATGTATAGATTGTCATCCTTTTTTTTTTTTATTCAGCACAACCTAGGCAATATGATGAAATAAATGATATTTCATTTTGACCAAACTATATGAACAAGATTGAGCAATGAAAAAAGAACACAGGCAGAAAAGTACCATAGACACATACGATCACATGCTTTTTATGCTTGCCTGCAATTGTTTCCATGACTAAGAAATACATACTGTGCATATATAAGCAATTTGAGTGTGTGATAGCGGTACTCATTTTAAAAATTAATGATAAACTTGATTCTTCATGACATATTTATCAATTGGTTGTTTTTCCATCCGATTGAGTTTAAAAGGTTAATAAGACATACGAGTGATGAGAAATGATATAACTATAGTTAACAAATACATAAGAAAATAGCTTCCTAGTGTATATACTGGGTGGCACGGTGGTGTAGTGGTTAGCACTGTTGCCTTGCACCTCCAGGACTCGGGTTTGATTCCCAGCCAGGCTCGATTCCCGTCTCTGTGTGCATGAAGTTTGCATGTTCTCCCCGTGTTTGGTGGGTTTCCTCCGGGTACTCCGGTTTCCTCCCACAGTCCAAAGATATGCAGATTAGACTAATTGGCGTTCCCAAATTGCCTGTAGTGTGTAAATGGGTGTGTGAGTGTGTGTATGTGTGTGTACCCTGCGATGGATTGGCACCTGTCCAGGGTGTACCCCGCCTCGTGCCCTAAGCCTCCTGGGATAGGCTCCAGGTCCCTGCGACCCTGACTACAGGATAAAGCTGTATAGAAGATGAGTGAGTGAGTGTATGTACTGTATTGAAGGAGCAGTTCACAGTCAGTCATTCTATTAATCAATACTTGACTTCTGCAGATAACTACTATGCTGTTTTACATATAAAGTTAATTTATACTGCCAGAGTCACATTTATTTCTCTTTAAGATCTTGTATTGTTGCTGGAAGAGTCAGACCACTGTGTAAGACCTTCTCCAGCACAACCCAAAGATTCTCAATGGGGTTAGGGTCTGGACTCTGTGGTGGAAAATAATGTCTCCTGCTCTTTCACAATTTGAGCCTGCTGAATCTTCATCATCCTGGAATATGCTTGTGCGTCAGTGAGGGGGGAAAAAAAAAAACTATTGTTGGAAAAAGCTGGTCTCTCTTCTTGCCCTGATGCACCTATTGCTCTCCACTCGATCTTTTCCCATTGCATCACAGTCCATTCTTTATGCTCCCTAGCAAATTGAAGTTGTCCTACTGTTGCTTTTTTTATTTATTTATTTATTTTTTACACAGTTTGATTTCACCAAACATTAAGTGATCTCCCATCACGGTCACATTTTTTTCCAATCACATTTCTTACTCGAAGATAATGGTTCAGCACTATCCTTTTAGTTTTTAGTACTTCTAAGTGAAATAACTTCTCAATTTGAGTAGCTTCAGCAATCTCCCTAGTTGTTTTCTTTGCTTGATGCAGGCCAATAGTTTGATCTTTCTGAAACAGAGGAACATCTTTGCCTCAGCCACAGGATATGTCTTCTGACATGGTTGTTTAAGAAATACAGTAAGAAGCTACTCACTAATTAAATATTTTGGTGCCAGCTGAAACACATTAATCACAACAGTAATTATCCAATGGAAGGATCTTAACTATTTATCCGGGTGGTAACATTATTATTATTTTTCTTGGCTGGGCAGTGTAATTAATAATAAAAAGAACTAGTGCTTTAAATTCAAATAAAAGAAATAAAAAAAGAAATACAATTTGTTTACATTCTGTACTATTTGATGAGCGATTTAGATGTTTGAGACTCAGCTCTTTGTCGTATTTCTTGTACACCGCTTACTTTCTTTATCACTGTACAGTACAATAAATTTTACTTCTTGGAATTGCTTATAGTAGCACTTTAATTATGATTCGCTCAGAGTGTAATTTCCTTAAAAGCATTTTGTTTACTGCATGTTTCAGCTATGCTCAACTGGCATTTTACATGTGGACCAAACAAGCAATTGATGAGCACTTAACTGTGCTTAACTGAAAGGTGTCTAGGAGTCTGGGAGCTTAAGCTTATCTAAATTCTCTCTCTCTCCAGTTTAGAGAGAGAGATAAAATAACAACTGCATGCTGCTCAGGAGGTGAGGTGATACTTCACTAATTTACTCCACATCACCAAATTTGTTGAGTGTTGTCCTTTTTAACATCTTTGCAAGATCCTTGTTTCTATGGTTTCTGTGCTAAAACAAATCACGAAATATACTTTAATAGGCAAAATGATATATACAAGGTTTTCCAAAAGAAGTTTGTCCAGAGCATCACACTACCTCCTCCAGATTGCCTTCTTCCCCTAATGCATCCTGGTGCCATGTTTTTCCCAGGTAAGCAGCTAAGACACACCAAGTCGTCCACACGGTGTTCAGAAAACGTGATCCGTCAGATGATTAGGGCATCTTCTTTCATTGCTCCATGGTCCTGTTCTGGTCTTTTTTTGTGGGATTGGACCAGACAAGGTTGCCTTTGCTCCCCAGATGCACCAGTAAGCAATGGGCATCCATGACCCTGTCACTGGTTCATTGGTTGTTATTCATCATTTGGTAGACACTACTCACTGTCTACTGGGAATCCCTCACAACTCCGTCACAACAGTTTGGCCGTTGTCAAAAATGGCTCAGATCCTTTTGCTTGCCCATGATTCCTGCTTCAAACACATCAACTTTGATAACTGACTGTTCACTTTTATAATTTAATTCAAAAGATGAAACTCTATGTTCTACATTCGTTACATGTAAAGTGAAACATTTTAAACATTTTTGTTTTAATTTAGATGATTGCAGCTTACATCTTGTGGACAGAAAATCTTGATATATTAGGACATTGTATTTTGAGTAAAAGTCTCTAGTTCTAGTTCAGTACATGCAACCACAATCGTGGAGGAAGACTGCTGACTTGACAGTTGTCCAAAAGATGATTATTGACACCCTCCACACAGAGAGGAAACCACAGAAGGTCACAGCTGAAAGGGCTTCATAGGGTGCTGCATAGAATAGCACATTCATGGGAAGTTGACTCGATGCTAAAGGTGTGGCAGGAAAAGGAGTACAAGATCCTTAAGAAGATCGTCAAGCAAAGCCGAGAATTTCAGAAAGCTTCACAAGGAGTGGAATAAGGCTGCATCAAGAGCCATCATGTGCAGACATCTTCAGGAAATGGGCTACAACTGGTTTCAAATTTGTAAATTTTGCATTTTATTTGGAAATTCAAACTCCAAGAGTTTGGAGGAAGAGTGAAGAGGCAAATAATCCAAATTGCTTTAAAAAAAGTCTAAAGTTTCCATGATCAGTGATGGTTTGTGTCCACTGCTGGTGTTGGTCCACTGTGTTCTATCAAGTCTAAAGTCAATGCAGCTATCTACCAGGAGATGTTAGAGCACTTTATGGTTCTGTCTGCAGACAAGCTTCATGGAGATGCTGATGATTTTCTTTTCCAGCAGGACTTAGCACCTGCCCACCGTGCCAAAACTACCACTTACTAATTTGCTGACCATGATATTACTGTAGTGATGTATTGTGTATGAATGTGGCTCCCAGAAGCACTCTTTCACACTTTTGAGTTCTGGAATATGGCTGTCATCAGAGAAGAAAAATGCATTGATGGGATAACCTGGTCATTCAGAAACCCAGATTGTAACACTGCCTCCAAAGGCTTGTACAGTGGGAACTCATGATGCATGATGGGTACATCGTTTCATGCACTTTCCTTCTTACCCTGACACTCTGGAACATAGTCTGTCTGGACTCATCAGACCACATGACCTTTTGCAATTGCTCCAAAGTCTATTCTTTTTTTCTTTTTTTTTTTTTTTAATGTTTAAGTGATCTATGATCGTCTCAACACCCAGGTGAGGCATCTTTATGCTCAAGAAATAAGAAGCTACTCACTGCATCAGATAGGATTAGAGATTTGCCTCCGTACACCACCACAATGAGCTGCAAAAAAGTATTGCAGTAAACTTTTAGGAATTACAGTCTCAAAAGTTATTTTTCCTCAAAAGTAAATAGACAACACACTGATAAACAGTTTGATAACCAGTTATGGCCAGTTTCTTTGTTATTTTAAGATAAACTGATGAAATAAATAAAACGTCTGGAATTGATGGAAGTTGCCATGGAATCCAGCTAAAGTGGATGTTCACAGAATTATTTGGTGCGGAAAAACCGCTTCACAATATCAAGCCAAGTCAGGGACACACTAGGGGAGGTACCATCATTATCAAAGTCCACAATCAAGAGACGCATTCATGAGCGTAAAAACTCCTCAAGATGGAAAACCCCTGGAAACACTCAAGAACAGAAAGGCCAGATTAGACTTTACAGTTAACTTGTACTGAATGATTGGAAAAGAAGAGTATGGAGAAGAGAAAGAAGGGCTCATGTTATAAGCAAACCATGTTGGAGACAGTGGTAAAATATAGGCAGTTGTAGTAATAATAATAATAATAATAATAATAATAAAACCTTTACATCTGTCTCTCTGGGTATCCAGCTATGCGAATGATTAGGTAAGATTTATGTATAAAATTTGTAACTGTAATATCAGAGTCATGATGATGGTATTTGATTAATTTTGTGAAAATTGTGAAACTTTTGCAAAACACAACACATTTTAGATTATTTATTGCTATAAATAAAATTTCTCTCTCTTCGTTCTTTTGTCCTAAGGGTTAGAACACTTTGCAGGCAGCTGTAAAGTTCTCCTAGCATATCATGCACAAACCAATATGATGCAACAAAGAAAAAAACAATGGCAGCTCAGATTGTCTAAATGTATTAGTGCCTTGCATGATTACCGGAAACGCTGTAACTCTTTTACGCTAACGTTAACAATAAAACAATCCTCTGTTGTAATACTGCAGCTCCTGAGCGCTTTAAGGCAAAAATGTGTGCTAGTGTTTCGAGCGTGTATGAACGTGGCCCCAGAAATAGATCATTTGACTCACTTATGTTCTGCTGTGAGATCACGAGAGCGTGGGGGCTTTGGAACTGCAGGAACACTGCCGAGGGACTGAGATGCAAGAAAACCAACACATTTACAACAGATTTTAGGCATTTAAGATTTATTGTTAGCTTATAGTTACATGGCTTTAGAGCAGTGAATGCAGAAGTGTGCTGTGTTCTGCTGTGCGCTGTCCTGAAATCTTAGCTGAAATACTTTTAAAGATTTCAGAAGTGATTGTGGGTTTTATTATTTTTTTTTTTATCCTATCCTGAACCATGGAAAGGTAGGCCTTGTTCAGTATTTACTCTCTCTTTCTGAACTCGTCTCTTTCGTTTCGCTCTAATAGTCATTCACACACTTGGGATCTTTGACTTGAATGTCATTAGGCTTCAATAATTGTGATTCTGATTGTGCATGTGCAGTGATGTAGTCAAGGTTAATTTATAGGTTTAGCATGCTTCCTTGTAGATTTTAAATATTGAACGGCTACCAGAGTCGCATTATTGGAATTATTATAAAAGCCATTATGAAAGTAATATTAATAATTCAGATATGAAGCTCATGGACTTGCATTACTTGGAGTAAAATGTAAATATTTGATGTATGGACAGATAATGGGAACATCTGGAACACCTTCGCAGGCCATTACCTGAATAATGAGGCGTTTCAAACTTTAATGAAATTTTAATTTAAGCTGTTTTCTGCTGTAAATAAAAATTTAAATATGCTTGATAAATGTACATTTTGAGTGTGAAGATTCTCAAGATGTTACTAGCATTTACAGTCTTAAGGACCTGTATTGATCTCATTAGTTTTAGCCAGGGTAATGGAACTTTAGCAACAAGCTGTACCTCTGGGTTTTCAGCTCAGACCAGATCTGTCTTGCCAGTTAATTTTGCAGAAAGCGCATGCATGACAATGATGACAAGTAACAAAGTACAATTACTTAAATACTGTAATGAATTGCTTGTTTGTTTGTTTGTTTGTTTGTTTGTTTGTTTGAAATATCCTTAATTAATTTGAGTTGGTCTTTTAACAAGTTCCCTTAAACTGTGACAATTTAAAATTATAAAAAGGAAGTACTCAGCTTTTTTTTTTTTTTTTAGTCTTTTTTTTTTTTTTACCACTACATTTCTCAAAAATTACAAATTTGTAAAGCTACTGTGTAGGGAATTTTTAGGATCATGGATTAGGATTTGTTTTGTAAAACCTAGCTGCTGTATTATCATGTATTTAATCTACTACAATGTAGGAGATTCTCCTCCACATTGCTTGGGTCCCTGATGAGTCACTAACTACTGTAGACTTCTTTTAATTTTTCTTTGATGATTTTTTTTGTACTTTTAGTCTTGTGCTTAAAGTAAATTTGAGAGTTTATATGTTTTAACTTTAGCTTATATCAAGAATGTGAAGCTGTCAACTTTTACCCAAAAGTAAAAATAAATTAGCACTGCTGAAACTTTGATTTGGGGAATCTCTCTCTCTCTCTCTCTCTCTCTCTCTCTCTCTCTAGAAGCTCTGGTTTCTTTGATATACAGTATATAAAGAATAAAGAATCCAGAGCTTCCATATATACATTTCTTAGAGAGAGAGCATCAGCTTTTATTTATTTATTAGTGTATGCACAAATTGTTGCTGTTAGGTTCCTCAGCATGGCAGTGAGTGTCGCTTGCATTTCTTCGCCGGGACTTTGAACGCATCTAAAAATCACATAGTCGCAAACAGCAATTGTCACATTGTCACATCAGCAAGACAACATCATAACTCAAATGTAGACAGTTTTCAGCTAAAATATAATGTTATTTTCAAAGCACTTTTTCAAACTTTTCCCCTTACATCCAGAGACGGCAAGTTGTCCAAATATTCACATCAATTATCCGGTTTGACTGCCATTGTTCGCTAGTATCATCCGAGTCTCGCGTTTTCAACATCACATTTATCTATTTTTATGCTAGCAAGAAACAGATCGCTGTGTGCACAGTAAAAATGTGAGGGGTGAAAAGGGAAAGGGTTATATAATTAAAAATAAGTGAATAGAAAACATAAAGTCAAGGTTAGGTTTCAGCGGTAGGATCCAGTAGGAGTAAGATTAAGGAGGGTTAAACAGGGTTCAGACCACATATGTAATAATATACTGCCGTGTTATGCAACAAAGACGACAAAAATAGTGTTTGTCTAAGTTTCAACCATGAATAGCTGTCCAAATCCATGCCCTCTCCATTTATTATTGCCAACATACACTTGCCGAGCTTGTCAGCTATCCCATAATGCAGCGGTCTTGCCTGGACTAAAGCTGTCAGTTTACTTTCTGTCAGTCAAAGTGTTGTCTCTAAAATGGACAAAATGGACTCGGATAGTTGCTGTGGCCTAAAATTTTGTTGTATTTATTAAACGTGATACAAAGGAGGACATTGATCCAGTAGGATTTATTTGTATGAAATAGAAAGCAACAAGATGTACTGCAACTTTTTTTTTAACTTTTTTTTTTTTTTTTTTCATTTTTTAAAAATCATCTTATTGTTACAATATTGTTAGGTTCTCTCTGGAAGTTATTACTATAAAAAAGATTAAAATTATTGTGTCAATATAACCCTGTGATTCATCTTGCATTCTGTGTAAAAAAAAAATCTATATCTAATAATGATAGTTTTTTGTTTTTTTTACTCACTTACTCACTCAGTCACTGTTTATACCACTTTATCCTGTATACTGTACATTGTCGTGGGGGGCCTGGAACCTATTCCCAAGATACATAGGGCAAAAGGCAGGGTACACCATGGACAGGGTCCCAATCGATTGCAGGGCACACACATACTGTACACACTCACACAGTCATTCACACACTTCGGGCAATTCGGGAACACCACTCAGCCTAATCTGCATGTGTTTGGACTGGGGGAGGAAACTGGCGTACCCTGGGAGAAACCCAGAAATCGAAGGCAGAAGTCGAACCCAGAAACTGGCTATTTATTAAATCTTAAATTAGTTCCTCTGCCAAACTATCATTTGGAGTTTACATAAAGTGATCAAGCTAATGTTCGCTTTGGCCACCTTAGTACGGCCTTCGCGCTTCTCAGGAAAGCTTCTCGCTGAGAATTTGTGAATCCGAAACACAGTACAGCAGCAGTGGATGAGGAGAGGAGGAGGCTGATGTGAGTAATGGCTAATGAAGGATTTAATATAGAGATGGAAATGCAAATAGGCTGTAGGTGCTGATACAACATCAAGGCTATATCAATGTCAGATGAGAACCCTGATCAGGAAATATTGCAACGAGCTGGTTGTGTGAAACTGCCGCATGGTGTGGCTGTGATGTCTGTGCAATGGCATCATATCCATCCATCCATCCATCCATCCATCAGACGAGAACTCTCTCGATACAGTCATAGTTTCCATGCACCATTTGAACTGTAAGGATTCATACCATGCCGTGTGTGTGTGTGTGTGTGTGTGGGCTGACATGGAGAGTGGGACTTCCCCTAACCAAGCTGCAGTTGCTGCTGCCGTTCAGAGGACAGGTAAACAGGCTGTCCAAGGCTATGTGTGTGTGTGTGCGCACATATGTGCGGGCACAGTGCAGAGATCTGTGAGCCACCAATGAAGTCAAGTGCTGCAGATGATTCCTAATTTAAGCTAGTGTGAAGAATATACAACCACACACACGCACACGGTCTGCAAAAGAACCATCATCCTGCCCACATTGAGCTATGTTCATCTGCGAGTGTTTTTACATGATTGCATTTAAATAACATTAATCTTCTTGATCACTTTTTTTTAAATTTTGTATTTTATTTTAATATAGACATCTTCTCCATGTGTAGATTTACATTCAACATTTTCAATTCAATTCCATTTTATTTACTAAGCACTTTTAACAATGGTCACTGTCGCAAAGTAGTTTTACAGAATCAAAACATTATGGTAATGAGTTTAGAAAGTGTGAGGACATATGCATAAATTATAATTATCAGTTTGTCCCTGATGAGCAAGCCTGGGGCGATGGTGGCAAGAAAAACTCCCTTAGATGATAAAAAAGGAAGAAACCTTCAGAGGAAGCAGCCTCAACAGGGAACCCATCCTCATTTGGGTGATAGCAGTATAAAGGGCGTGTAGAGTTAAACTGGGACTGACGGTGACATTTCTTGTGAAAGAAAGCATAAAAATCGATTGACTTTTACAGAAGACTTCGAGCTCAGGACGATGATGAGACTTTTAGCTGCAGTAAAACATTTGAATGGTGCAACTGCTTTACACAAGGCTGTACATCCGTGAATGTCGATTCTCAGAGCCATGAACGTTCTGCGGGTGGAATGCCTGATCCATGAAAATCGATGGATAACTTAAGTTTCTGTAGGAAAATGCACGAGTCATACTGTGTACTGCACCACTTGCACAGTACAGGAACTCAGCTCAGCTATTGCCACATTCGTCATTCAGTCCAAGCCATTTCCACATGGTTGGGCTATTAAGTGAGTTCCTGGAAGGCCAGCATTTCAGACATGACGCAGGCAATTTGATCATGGCCACAGTGTACTGAGAAAAAATTCTACCGTGACGGTATCCAAGCACTAATGAAACACTGGCATAAGTGCTTTAGTGAAGCAGGGGATTATTACAATTTATAGAGTTTTTTACTCTTATAAGCGTGTTCTGGCATTCTGCACAATCCAAAGTCCTCGTCCATTATACTTTACCTTGAAGGCAGCACTCATAAGATCAAAATGTTCATGGTGAATGTTTATTCTTGTTTATACGCTGATAAGTTTAAGTCACACTGTGTCCTAAACTACAGCAGCAAATGTGTGATGACAAGTGAACAACTGAATGTGGTTTGAATTACAGTGGCTTGCAAAAGTATTCGGCCCCCTTGAACTTTTCCACATTTTGTCACATTACAGCCACAAACATG
>JAQQZT010000036.1:25361643-25375203 GCA_030068275.1 Clarias platycephalus | reverse complement strand
GATTCATGTTTGTGGCTGTAATGTGACAAAATGTGGAAAAGTTCAAGGGGGCCGAATACATTTGCAAGCCACTGTATATAGTGATGAAAAAGATTTTGTGAGACAGGCGAGGTATTATTTGTATTGTACGCTAGCTAGAGCTGCATCTGTTCTAGAAATTCCACATGCGCGTAAATGTGACTTTGTTTTTCGACACTGGCTTCCTTGTAAAAATATGGAGCTTCCTGCATTTTTACATAGAATTCACATCGGAATAGCTATGAGCTGCTGACGTCTGCCGACTGGTTGAAGATGGATTCCTAATCATGTAAAATGATTTTTGATGGTGTAGTGGTAATAAAATCAGCATAGTTGTAATTTGTTGATTTTCACTTGTGCTGTATAATTGTAAATTGTAAATTCCTTCGAACAAAATGTACCGTTTGAACATAATCAACAAGATTATAACACCATACATTATTACACCAGCCATCTTTCCATCACTTTTCCTTACAGAAGCATGAAATCCAAACATGGTACTTCAGATGGTGCTGGTGAATTCCTGGCGTCTCTCCCTCTTAGTTTTTGGGATACATTAGCAGCAATGTGCCATGCTCATTTTAGTTTCACCACACCAGACATAACTTTGGTTGGATCTTAGGTTGCTAAGGCAACATACACACACCCACTGGTGGGATTGATCTTGTTGCACATCTAATGCATACACACAAGCAGGTCATGCTTTTTTAATGAAAAACATTTATCAATGACACTTGCTCTTGGTAATTGAGACAAATACTGTAGATTAAAATGTGTGGGGTTTTTTTATATATATACTTGTACATACAGTACACTGGGATCTAAAACATTTGTTTTAACAAAGACTTACATACATTATTATTTTTACCCTCACCGATCTATACCTGTGTTTGTTTTTCTTATAATTGGTTGCACCTGATCCTTGTTTCCTACTTTCCATATTTGGTCAAAGCTTCCTGTTTTTGTCACTTCTGCCTCTTTCTAATGCTTTGTTCTCTCTATGGAGGTACTGTATAGTACCAGGAGCTGACACCATGTCATTTTTACCTATGCAATTAAAACAAACCATTGTCATCATGTTTTTAATTTTTTAATTTATAGTTTTTTTTAAATATACATTTTGCTGTTTTTGTTGTTGATCAAGTGTTCCACTCACTAAATGATCATGTTGGCTCCGAGCCACCATGGATGTGATCGTCATTCGCGGGCGCACGGCTTTCTTTAAAACATTTGCACCATTCAAATATTTCACTGTGGCTGAGACCTGTTACAGTACTGTGCTTGAAGTCTTCTGTAAAAGTCAGTAAGCTTTACATCTTCATTCATGGGAAATATTATCACAACCTGCTGTTCTATGCTTGAACTGCACCCCATTTTGCTTAACACATGATTCATGGGGCTTGACACAAAATCGCCACCATGCGGCAAAGGAAGTATGGGAATGTGTCACCTACCAGCATGATTAACGGATGCATTCGGAACGTTTGAGGCGCTCATGAAGCACCAAATCACAGTTTGCTAAAACGCAATATATATATATATTAGTGCTGTCAATCGATTAAATCATTTATCTACAGTAGGTAATCATAGTCTGTGCAAATCGAACCCACGACCTTGAGGTTCAAGCGACAGGGATTGAACCTGTCCCACACACACACACATGCACGATAGCCTAAGCATTTCACTGCATATCGTACTGTGTATGACTGTGTATGTGACAAATGAAATTTGAATTTAGCCAAATCTTTTACTATAATTTACTATATTATTTCTTTTAGCTATTTCTGCGGCATGGTGGTGTAGTGGTTAGCACTGTCGCCTTGCAACAACATGCATGGAGTTTGCATGTTCTCCTCGTGCTTGGTGGGTTTCCTCCAGCTACTCTGGTTTCCTCCCACAGCCCAAAGACATGCAGATTAGGCTAATTGGCGTTCCCAAATTGCCCGTAGTGTGGGAGTGTATGTGTGTGTGCCCTGTGATGGATTGGCTCCCTGTCCAGGGTGTACCCCGCCTTGTGCCCTAAGACTCCGGAGATAGGCTCCAGGCCCCCGCGACCCTGAATACAGGATAAAGTGATGTAGATAATGAGTGAGTGAGTATGAGCAAGCAATTTACACAAACCCAACGTATAAATGAAACTGATTTTATTATCAGAATCAAAAACACTTTAAAGTTCTATTTGGCTTATCCTATTGATTTTTTTTTTAACCCTTTAATATTTTCATACATGCATGTACTGTAATAAGACACATAAAATAGATGTTGCATGACAAACAACATTTGCACACAACCAGAATTACTGCTAAAGATTATCTTTATGCAAATTTATGCAAAGTGCGTAAAAATCATGTGATTCCCATCTCGACTGTTGTCCCTTGTGAACACTACTTTAATTAAAAAACGTTAGGTGTCACTTTACATCTCTTCTTTGAAGAATCTCTGTGTCTGATGTTTTTTTTTCTCAAATATTATATAAAGATCCCTAATCACATGAGTGAGTACACCTCTTAAAAGGCTCAATTTGAAAATTTGCATATTAATATTATTTTATTATTTTGTAACATTGTAACTTTTATAGAGTTGTCATGTTATGCAAATAAACAAATAAAAGTTTAATAATATATAAAAATATATTATTGTTCAAATTATCTTTTAAACATTAAAATGGTTTACTCACTCACTCACTCACTCACGCACTCATCTATACTGCTTTATCCTGTATTCAGGGTCACGGGGACCTGGAGCCTATCCCAGGAGACTTAGGGCACGAGGCAGGGTACACACTGGACAGGGTGCCAATCCATTACAGGGCACACACATACACACACTCACACACTCATTCATTTTATAATATTTTTGAGGACAAATCCAAAAAGCAAGGCATAGTAAAGGCTTAATGTCTGAAAACACAAGCACAGTAGTTTATTAAACACTATGGGAGAAAAATAAATAAATAAATAAATAAAAAAAGAAAAGAATATTTTTATCACATTTTTAAAAATGGCATATGTTAAATTTTGTTGTTGTATATATTGTTGACTTGTGAAAGATGTCAGCCATCAATACTGCTAAACTTTAATTTAACCACCGTCCATAACACATTGTTGAACAGCAGTGACACTCCTGGACTATTGTTCTAGTATTATATATATATATTCATTCATTCATTCATTATTCATGGAACTTATTTAAAAAGGAATAAACATGTCATATCATTTTGAGATATGCGTGCCATGTATCCAGTCACTTTCGCAGTACGTCTTCCCTCAGACGCCTTAAAACCTGGCAGTAGAATTCGCTATGGATGGGCTGGGCCCTGGGGACGAATTCTCGATGCACAATGCCGTGAATGTCGGGAGAGAAAGACGAGGAGCATGCACTTGGTTGAGCTGCAGACCTGCCTCGCATTTTTCGCCTGTTGCTTTGGGTCATACCCTTAAAATCAAGTTTCGTCCCCGGTAATGATCGTCGACATGAAGGACAGGTCATCCACGGCACACTGACAGAGTTCTTGGCAGACTTCAACGTGATGTTTCTTCCGCTCCCGGGTCAGCAGCCTGGGGACGAACTTGGCAGCAATACGGCGCAAGCTCTGGTCTCAGCTCATTGAAGGTCTTCCTGATCTCTCGTCGTCTTCCAGTGATGTTCTTCCACTTTTTACGTGCGTGTGCCACTCAAAACACCTTGAACGACTCGCCATAACTCGCCAGCATCGCCATAAGCTTGTCAAACATCTCTGTGGCAGATTTTCCCAGTTTCACAAAGAATTTAACATTCACTCTTGCTGTCCATGATGAAATACAGATGTTATATTGCATGTGGTCAGAATAGTACCAGTTGTACAGCTCCCAATGTACACAGGACAATGTCTTTTGGCACACTGACTTATGAACGTCGCTGCTCTCTGTGACTGTGCATGCAGACGTGTGCTGCCATCTGTTGGTGTGTTACAAAACTAGTCTCGAAACTTTTTGATACTACCTCAAACTGGCGTAAAACTTGATTATTTTATATCCATTTCATATCCATGACTTTCTCTCTACTTTAGTCATAGCCACTACACACCCATCGTTCTGTTAGGACATCTACGGAGGCTATATCATGCACTCCCTCCGAGACATGTGACACCAGCTGACTGCATCTTTTTGAACTGCAGCTTTTTAAACCGTAGCCAATGCTGAAAAAATGGCAAATGGGATGCAACAACAGAATTAAATCCCGGAGATTTAACTATAACAGACAACATACTAACCAGTCACAAATTACAGAAAAAAAGAAAAGAAAAAAAACGGGTCACAACTCACCATCTAAGCAGACATCAGTAACAGCTTCTCGAGTAAACTAGAGAAAAAATGACTTCATACTGTAGCTCATCTGATTCATAAAGTCAGTTCAGTATTTGCACAGACTGTGTTGAGCCTTAATAGGGCAAAAGAAACAGTCCTGATTAAAACACGAATGACTCAGTCAGTTATGAACCAGACATCAATATGGCTGTAATCTCTCTACAAAATTTAATTCCCACTACCCTATTTTGGCTTCAGGCATGCCAAAGAGCTGACACAATGTGTACCAATTTTTCCAAACTTTTTTTTTTTTTTATAAAGTATTTGATCATACTTTTTCATCTATTTTTAGTTTCATATTGTGGAATGAGCACAATGGAAGTTATGTCTCTGGTGTTATGTATAGCTAATAGCAGCTATAAACAGGATACCATACTGTACCTCCCCAACAGAGAGCATGGCCAATCTGCTCTCTAGACTCCGGTTCCTCGTGATTTTATTCAGACACACCCAAGAATATGTGGAGAGAGCCACAGTACTGTACAATCTTTGCCATTGTCACAAAATTCTACATTACTGTACATATCAAGTGGCGTATAATATAACCCAGGGTTGCCAGATCACCCAGAAAAAATGTATCTAGGCAGTGCTGAAAATCCTCTCACTCCAATAATAGGAACAAAAATGCAGCTTGCTACAGTATGTTGCTGAGAAACTGTAAAGCACAAAATCCTGTGTCCTTAAAAACTTTCCGTTAAGTAAAACTTGGCATGGTTGTTTGTGCCAGATGGGCTGCTTTGAGTATTTCAGAGGTTTATGCACAACAGTCTCCAGAGTGTACACTGAATGGTGAGGGGGAAAAAAAATTAATAATACAGTGGGTGGCAAAACTGTCTTGTTCACAAGAGAGGTCAGATGAGAATGGGCAGCCTTGTGTGAAGCCTGCGGTAACTCAAAGAAACACTCTTCATAAATGTGGTGAACAGAAAAGCATCTCACGTTGTACACAATGCTGAAAAAATGGGAAATGGAATGCAACAACAGAACTATATCATGGTGACTAGAAACAGACAATATTGATCATTATAGAATCGTAGTCCATACAAATGGTCAGTTTACAGACGTTCAAAAACACATACAGAGGTCGGAACTCACCGTCTACGCAGTCATCCGTAACAGCTTCTTGAGTAAACACCAATGGCTTTATACTGTAGTTCATCTAAATTCAGTTGTGTAGACACTATTACGCCATAAAACTGACCTGATTAAAACACTGAATGAACGAAACTTAAAAATGGCTGTAATCTCTCTACAAAATTTCATTATCACTGTGCTATTTTGTCATCTGGCATGCAAAAGATCTGACACGATGTGCTGTTGAAAGTGTTGAGTTGTGGCTAGCCGCTCTCGCAGCACAGAAGGAGGCTTTTAAAAGCTCACTTACACTGCATTAAGGCGTCACAGAGTCCCAGCCAAGCCCATGCAGTTCTCAGTCGTCATGTTTCACATCAAGGCTGCTGAGAAAGTCATGGAAATGCAAGAACATTCCAACTGAAAAGAACAGAATCGCACGGTTTTCAACAACTCTATATTATTAATTATAGATACTAACTATAATACTAGCTATAATAATATGAACTTTGACCTAAACTTCTTTATTTAATTCTGGTTATAACATCAGTATCATAGATTGTGGAAAAGATGGTTGGTAATAGCAGGATTGTAGTTTGTGGCATCTAATTCATTAAATGTATTAGTGTGTATTCAAAGCACTTTCTATTCGTGTGATCCTGGAGATCTTCCTTTGCGCATAAGTTTGATTGTCCACTTGGTGTGGAAAAAAGGACAATTTTAGTTTCCTGGTGCTGAAAGTGTAATTATATTGTCTTGCTATTTAGCCTGGGTAGATAGTGTCCTTCCAAAGCAGTATCTGTGACAGTTGGCACAGCATTAAACAAATTGGCCCCACTAGGATAGCAGGACTCTGACAGCACAGCCAGATGTGTGTCTTTGTGTTGGGAAACAAAAAAAAAAGATAAAAGGAGAAGATGACTTTTAAATGGTTGAGTATGGATGATGAAAATCATGATGTGAGCAAAGAGCAATTGAAGCCTGTTGAGTAAAAAGGGAAAGGAAGAGCATTAAAAAATGGAATGTAAGGAGAGGGTAAGCTCTGTGTGAGACAGGTACGCAGGGAAAAAAGTATGCCTGGATATGCGAAAAAAAGTATCTGATGCTTCACACCATGAGTAATATTTTGATGCTGAATTAAGTAGGTAGAGGTGCTAACACCTGCAATTTTTCACATTTCTTTCAAGCTAAAGAAATGAAGAAAAACATTATCTAGAGGAAAAACTGAGTTACTAAAGGTTATTGGATGCAGGATGAAAAACATTGGCATTCACACTTGGTAGTGATTTCTTTCATTTCCTTGGTCCTGTGGATGCACAAACCCCTTGCTGGTGAGTGACTATGAACCAAGAATGCAGTGACTGGGTTTCTCTGGTTTATAAAAAATGCAAGAACTGCTCATTATTATAAGTATCAGTCACACCACACTTTTGCCTTGTTGTTTTGTTGCACATCTGAGAAAATTAGCCAAATCATGCCTTGGCACACACTTGGATTTTTGTCTTTCTTTGGCTTACTTTCTCTGTCTTTTTGTCTCTGGTTGAATGTATTTGTTAGCTATGTTCTTATAGTAAAATCACTGCCTACTTATAGAATACCCACAAAAAAAAAAAAGCCATAAGCGTTGAACATTGGATTCTTGGTAAAAAAAAAATACATTAATATAAACAAACAAATAAATTAATGGATAGTTTTGTTTTAAGGCAGCACAGTGGCTTAGTGGTTGGCACAGTTGTTTTGCACCTCTGGGGTCCAGGTTCAATGCCTGCTTTGTGGTCTGTGTTGAACGTAGTTTTATACATTCTTCCTGTGCTTAGAGTGTTTCCACCTGTTTCCTCCCCTCCTGCAGATTAGGCTAATTGGCGTTCCCAAATTGCCCATAGTGTGTGAACATGAGTGTGACAGTGTATGTATGTATCTGTGATGGATTGACACCTCATCCAGCATGTAACCCACCTCATGCCCTAAGTCTCCTAGGATAGGCTCCAGGCCCCCCACAACCCTGCATACAGGAGAAGCAGTATACTGTAGATGATGAGTCATGAGTTTGATGTAATTGTAATTTCCATGTTTTGTTACAAAGCCAAAATTTCTACAAAGCCAAAATCAGGACCTGCTGGGGAAAAGAAAAAAAAAAAAAAGGTGTTCCAATGAGTCTAATGGTTTTAACAAAGAATTATCATAATTACTATTCGCACTGTTGTCATAAATACAATTGCACATCCAGGTTGCACTGCATTTCACTTCATGTCACTTATGAATATTTTATATATATATGAATGGCTGAAAAAGTCAGTAGTGGTCAGGATAGAAATATCCAAAACTCCATGCAAGCTCAATGCGCACAAATATACTAACTCCATGCCCACAGAGACGGGAATCGAACCCAGACCGTGGAGGTGCAAGGCGACAGTATTAACCACTACATCACCGTGCCGTCTAAGAATCATTCAATCATGAAATATTATGTTGACTACTAGAAAAAGAAAGAAAGAAAGACATGACCGTATATATATATATATATATATATATATATTCGATTCCCATCTCTGTGCGCATGGAGTTTGCATGGAGTTTTGGATATTTCTATCCTGACCACCATTGACTTTTTCAGCCATTCATGCTGCATTGGCTTTTTTGTTGGATCGGACCAGGCTGGCTGGCTTTTGGTCCCTGCAAGCATGGTTGAGCCTTGGGTGTCATGCTTCAGCAACCATCATCCAGTCACCAGTTTGGTGTTGATGGTCAGTGTAATCCAGTTCACCTGTCAGTGGTCATGATATTATGACTGATTGAAATGATCAACAACAACAACAACAAAAAATATTAACAGCTTTTCTAACAGCCTGACTTCTCTGAGGCGCACGGACCTCAGTAATGAAAAACAATATTCTCCATTAAGCTGGTTCCAACCTTTTCAAATAACAATTGACAGATCAGCTAAGCAAGATGAAGCCTTGACTTGGAACAATTGCTTTACTTTTTATTTCCACAGTAAAATTTAAATTGGATTGCGTCTGAGGTTATATTCCATGTCATTGAGTTGATTTGCCCTTCATGAAGAAAATCTTTAACACTCTTTGCAAAATGCATCATCATCCTGAAAAATGGCTCCATCATCACCAAACATATTTCTTATAAATGGATTGAGAAAAGTGTCTAAAATTTTTATGCACTGTGTACGGTAATGATTGCCATTTTCCACAGTTCTTTTACCTGAATGCATCTCATTCAATTGTTTTCTTCAGGTAGTTATCTTTATATGTTATATTAAAACAAAACCAGACAAAAGCTCTCCTTGGCCAATAAAGAGTTGTGATTTACCACTGAAAATCACTCCATGATTGCTACTCTTAACTCTCTGTATCCTTGTTTTAGACTTTAGTGCTGTTTATTGTTTGGCTTTTTTATATGAAAGTTTTGATTGCAAAATGAGGTCTGTTCTTGCAGAAAGTTTTGAAAAAGGAAGCAAGTATTACACACTGATAGAGAATATTTTTTGCATGTTTTCTTTGAGTCAGAATTGTGTTAAAAACAGGAAGACCAAAATATTTAGATAAAATAGTTTGATTATATCAATGTGAGTTTGTATGATTTTGCAAAACACAATGAATCCACCCCGCAGTCTTGTCATAGTGGGTGAATCAGCCTGCAGTTGTGTTTGTGGCAATATAAATATGCAAGTTAGTATATTGAGTGAGTTTAAATAAAAGATATAGGAAAATCATGCACCGGATAATGTTTTTGTTGCGAGTTGTCATGGGCAGCAACTTGGAACAAAGAAAAGGATATTTTTAATGATAAAGAGAAAAAAAAAAACACAGTACAAAAATGTAGATTAACAGCATCATCAGCCTCTTCCTTCACCCATGACTGCTGGGGTAAATTCAATATACAATAAACATATCCCTTTTCTTGACAACATTCTCCAAGAGTCCATCCAATGTATTTATTTCATACTTGGCAGCCTCTAATCCAGTAGTTTCATGTCTCTAGTCATGTGACAGAAAGAGGATGTGGATTTTTTGAATTTATGGATGTGTTGCATTTTGCTACGAAATGTGTTTGGTCAGTGATGTGGCTTGCCAAAAATATGTCCATTTAAAGTTTCTAAAATAAGGACAATTGAAGAACTTTGTGTCTTTGTGCAAAAAAATTGCCAGCAAGAGTGAAATATTTTGCAGTCAAGCACTTTATATATATATATACTCAGCAAAAAAAGAAACGCCCCTTTTTCAGGACTGTGTATTTCAACGATAATGTTGTAAAAATCCAAATAACTTTACAGATCTTCATTGTAAAGGGTTTAAACAATGTTTTCCATGCATGTTCAATGCAGTTTATCCAGAAGTGTTCAAAATCATGGATTTAATCAAAATTGTAATTTCTAACCAAATACTAATGTGGTGTGCCTTGTAATTTCTCCTCACTGTTTATTAGTGCCTGATAACTATTGAGCTTGTCTTAATTTGAAGACAATGGGAGAGAGGTCAACCATTGGCAGAAGGTAACCTGCTTATTAAGAGCAGAGAGTTATTGTTAAAATAATAATGTAAATATTCTAATAGTTTCCTTGTCATTTTCAAAAACTTTGATGCCTACCTTTAAAGCAAAACACACACACACACACACACACACACTGATCTCTGATCCATTAAGTATAGCTTTACTTACTGGTCATATCGACACTGTGCTCTTGCACCATTAATTCCCAGCCTCGTGTAAAGAATGATTAAGCAGCACTCTTTTTGTGTATCAGACTATATCTAGTGCTAAAGAGGTTAATATGGGAAGCATGGCAGAATGTGAGCTGTGTGCTAACAGGAGTGCAGCAGTGCAGTCTGGATTAGCTGGTTCTCCTTGAGAATGTTCGCCCTATTAGTATCAGTATTTACCGACTCACTGGAAGTTCCCCCTGTGCTCTTTTAGTTATCTCCCTATCTCAAAGTTGTGAAAGCCAGGACAGTATGTCAATAGAATTTTCCCATTTCAATATTTGAAGGGGAGGTTTTACACAGTAACTGTCTAGTGCATGGTGAGCTATAGCACAAAAATGATGCTAATCAAAATACAAAACTATCCTTACCTTGGCTGGATCCCTGTATCCATTTCTCTTCACTGACAAAATCCAGCTAGCTTCTGCTAAAACACAGGCCAAGCTGGACAAGCTGGTACACCATCTGCGCCAGCTGGATATTTTCCAGCTTCCTAATTACGTGTCTAAATTGATCGATACTTTTTTTTTTTTTTTTTTTTTTTTTTAGATTTTTTTAATTGCCTTCCTGTTCTTAAACAAAAACACCTTGTCCATTATGTTGCATTAGTAGCAATTATTTAGAAATGCTTTCTACAGTATCTACCAGCTTGACCAGCTCAACCTGTGCTATGGTGTTGGTAGCTACAGTAGATTTTTCAGCAGAATCAAACTTTTCAAGAATCAAAATGCTGCTTAACTATCCTACTTCTTCTATACTATCCTATACTTCAGAATTAAGAACTTGGAAAATGGTGCAAAAAGCACCTTTCACCTTAAGTGAATATCTTGAATTCATTTAATTACATTGATTACAATAAACCAAATATAAAAATAATTAAACCAATTTCAAGTCATCATTACTCACACTAAGCTTTACAGTTTTTTTTATTCTATTGGCAGATCATTTTGATTCTTCCCAGAAATAAATGTTAAAAATGAATGAACTTATCTGCTATAAGAAATCTTATACAGGTATATGGTTTATGATACATTTATGAGAGTACTAGATATATTTGACTATATTTAAGATATTTTCACTTGCAAATATGTATTTTTTTGCAGTGAATACAGAAAAAGAATACAAATATCTTAAAAATAGGCAACGAATTCAGGACTAATAGTCATTAAAAAATAAGAGTGTTAAAGTCAAATCAGCACTTGTGATGAAGTTTCTCATGAATAAAGGAGTAAAACTGATTGACCTTTAGAGAAGGCGTGATGAGACTCTTAGCTGAAGTTAAATATTTTGAAAGGTGTAAATATTTTAAAGAAGGCCATATGTTTGTGAATGACAATCCCAAGTGGCTCCGACTCCACTGCAGTTGTTCCCACTAACTTTCAATATGTGGAACATGTGATCCTTAAAAAAAGTAACACAAGAGATCCGTCTGTCTGTGAAAACTGTACACACAATCATTCACAAACACCACTTGTGCATTAAATAACTCGTCAGGGAGTTATTACCTCATTCCAGGTGATTTCCACATGTTTGGCCCATTAAAGGAGTTCCTGGGAGGCTAGTGTTTTGGATGTGAAGCAGGGAGTCCAGCATACAGATACAGTAAGAAGTTCTACTTTGATGGTATCCAAGCACTAGTGAAATGCACTTTACTTACAGTAATTTCTCATCCAAACACTTTGTAGACCTTGTTCAAGTTTACACATTAACACAATGATGACATTTTGCAGATGTGTCAGTGAAACAGAAGCTTACTGAACATAAATTAGCCCCAATGCACGCCACTTTTACTGAGTATAATCACGTGATATGATTTACAAGTTTACATGGACAATATTTGCTCAATCTGATTAAATTCATTCTGATTAGAGTTTCCAACTGCACTGCTTACGTGGATACTCATTGGAAGATATGCATTTACATGCTCAAAGCATTTAATCAGAATATTACTTTTTTTTGACATGCAAATAGTGATTCTGCCTGCTTTGAAGCATTTATTCTGCCAGAAATATAACAGAAAATGTGTAGTTTTTTGAGGTTAGGTTAAGCTTCCAATCCTACTTTATTCAACTCAATTAAATTGAGTTTTATTTATATAGCGCTTTTAACAATAGTTATTGTCACAAAGCAGCAAATTATGGAAATGAGTGTGAAAAGTTGCAGAAACATGTATAAATCATAATTATTAGATTGAAGTTAAGGATGACAGTGTCAAGTAAAAAACCCCTGAGAATGACACTAGGAAGAAACCTTTTGGGAAACCAGACTCAACAGGGAACCTATCCTCATTTTGGTAAAAAGTTATGTTTTTTATTATCTATGATTCGTTGGATGCTTTACTATGTATGAAATTTTCAGGCCAATCAGTTCCCCTTCTTAAGTCACAGACCCAGTGGATGAGTGGATGAGTAAGGACTAATGGGGGAGAGAATCTGATGTTACCCTCATGTTAGGCAGAGAAAGAATGTATCAAGTGTTTACATGCTTAATATCGACCTGTTGAATGAATTATCAAAGGTTTACACCCTCCTCATTCATTTGGATCTGGCTGGATCAAGTCAGTTTGTTCTCATTGGGTTATTATTCCAATGATCGCCTTGCACCTCCAAGTCCCGGGTTCGATTCCCGTCTCTGTGTGCATGGAGTTTGCATGTTCTCCCCGTGCTTGGTGGGTTTATTCTGGGTAGTCCGGTTTCCTCCCACAGTCTAAGGACATGCAGATTAGGCTAATTGCTGTTCCCAAATTGCCCATAGTGTGTGTACAGTATGTTGACTAGGGATCCTACCGCGTTCATACAAAATGAGAATAAATACAGTGGCTGAAAAGATTCATGGCTAATGTTAGCTATACCAATCTAACCAGCTTCTTACACAAGGCTGAACCACAAATCCCTTTCTAACCTCTGTGTCTTTTTATTGTGTGGAACAAGGGATTCTACATCCAACATAGCACACTAGCTTTCCATTTTAAACTAGTTGGGATTCAACTCTGAAACTGTTAGCGATCTGAAGTGGAATAAGTGGAGATAAACTTTCTGAGATGACAATAGGAATAAACATTCAGAGGAACCAGATACAACAGGAATCGCATCCTCATTCGGGTGATAATGGATAAGGATTTATGATTGGTTACAAAATTCAATCTCATCTATGGTTTAGTTGGATGCTTTACTATGTATGAAACAGCAAGATAATAATCAGTGCACCGTCCTCAGTCAGAGACCCAGTGGATGAAAGTAAGGATAACACAACACAAGGCTAAATCTCAAATCCCTCTCTAACCCCTGAACAAGGGCACTTGTTGTGTCCTTGGCAGAGGTGGAAAGAGTAATCAAATTTTGTACTTCAGTAAAAGTACTGTTACTTTAGTGAACTTTTACTGAAGTACAAGTAAAGTTACCCTTATAAAA
>JAQQZT010000036.1:25341564-25356300 GCA_030068275.1 Clarias platycephalus | reverse complement strand
CGAAGAAGAAATTTCGCTGTGCTGTAAAAAGTACATGTGACAATAATTGAATATTCTTCTTCTTCTTCTTCTTCTTCTAATTTAACACTGTGGAAGCAGTGTTGCAGGATGAGAATGCAATTTACTGTCAAAACCAACATGCCGTCTTTGTTACACATATGCGTCCTGAACAGATCTCTGACCTTGATGAAAAAAAAACAACAACAGGGATATGATTTTTGGATTATTCAATTAGGCATGTTGATATTTTTTTTTTCTTAATGTGTTTTTTCATTTGTTTTTGTGCACTATCCTATTAGTACTGCCGAGTTTTATTGAGCACAGTATGATCTGCAGATATTTAATATACTGATCAGTAATTACACAGTTTAAAACACAATTGTATACACTGATGGTAGTACTGTTACAATGGCAAAATTTTATCTTCGCTCAGAGTTGCGCAACAGAAAAGTATTAAAACCCTGATAATGCCAAAGCCACCTGTGGTCCAGGCGTCCAAGGGAGTAAAATTGGCTGTTCTCTCTAGGGGAGGGATGTCCTACGGTACTTGCCCTTCCATATCAATCATGGGCTCCAAGTGTGTTAGGCCGTCCCCTAACATTGCGTGAGCAGCAGTGCAGTCAACTGGCTTCAAGTACCTTTGGAGGAAGCGCATGATAGCCTTTGTCCTCCCTGGGTGGTAGCCTTCCCTTAAGCCCTAAACTTATGGAGAAAATCTGAAAAAGAATATGTAGTACAAATATATTGAAACTCATTTAAAATTTTCTATAAAAAGACTACAATAAGAGCGGCACGGTGGCTTAGTGGTTAGCACTGCGGCCTGGCATCTCCAGGGTCCAGGTTCGATTCCTGCCTCGGGTCTGTGTGCGTGGAGTTTGCATTTCTCCCCGTGCTTGGTGGGTTTCCTCTGTGTACTCCGGTTTCCTCCCACAGTTTAAAGACAAGCAGATTAGACTAATTGTTGTTCCCAAAATGCTCATAGTGTGTGAATGAGCATGTAAGTGTACTGTATGTATGTGCGTGTGACCTGCGATGGATTGGGACTCCTTGATGGTGTACCCTGCCTTGTGCTCTGTTTCCTGGTATAGGCTCCAAATTTTTGTCAGAAAAACACTATTTCATTTCACGCGGCCTTGACAATTTAAAGTTTGGTAACGAAAGGAGTGTACAAGCTCCTCCAAGAACAGGCTCCAGCTAACCCGTTGCAAAGTGGAGATCATGAGCTGAGGCTGGTGTAACACTGGTGGGAAGTTCATAGAGGAGCAAGATGAAGGATATATAGAAGTGTGGGCTGGAGTGGGAGTGTGAGCTGTAGAGGAGTTACATATTGATGCTTTTCAAATGAACCTTTCTATGTTTTTGTGTCTCATTTCTGGATTTAAGTGGAACACTTTTTGAAAATACATGGTTCCTCAAGGCCTCTTTGGATGATTGTTAAGTTATTTGCTGCCTAAAGATGTTCTGCTCTGAACATTCCCTGAATAGGAAGCACTCACTTGTAAGGTTGGATGCAATCCGTTAAAGGTTTGCCAAAGAAATAGAAGCCAAAGAAGCCTTGAGATTTTTACTTTTAAGTTTATGTAAGAGTGTAGCAATAAATGTCCCGCCAGGGTTTGGGTAATTAGGGCTTCTCTGCATCCTGAAGAGGTTCTGCTTGAAACTCTCTAATCGTCTCTCTTACTTATAGTTCTACAAAAGAAAAAGAATTATAATATTACATAATACAAAACACAATATACAAAATGTGGCTAAAGTAAAAATTAGTTTTTGACACTGAGGAGAATGAATGGTTCTTGAAAGGTTCTTTGGATAGTCAGAGGTTCTTTTGGTTTTTTATTTCAAAGGGTGTTCAAGTCAAACCAGGACTTTTTTTTTTCAGGAACTCCTTTAATGGTCCAAAAACATGTCGAATTCACTTGGAGCCAGTACAGGACTGTACGGGGATGTGTCAGTAATTCCCAGCCGAGTTCCTGTAATGTGCAAGTGCTGGAGTGGGCAGAATGAGGTTGTGCATTGTTCTGCAAAAACAGAATGTCTAAGGTGATCAAACCAGACTGTTTTTTTTTTTTCCATTAAAGTAAAGGACCATTAAAAGAGTTCCTGAGAGAGCAGCATTTCATCAGTGATGAAGACGTGAAGGAGGCAGGCTAGTCATAGCTCCCATGCACTGAGAAATCTTTCTATCTAGATGGTATCTAAGCACTAGTGAAATGCTGGGATAAGTGCATTAGTGTAGCAGGGATTATATCGACAAATAAAGGGAGTCGTTACTCTCATAACTGAATCAAAGGTCCCAGTTTGACTTGAATACCTTGTAGACAAGTTTAATTAACTTAATTAAAACTTAATTAAATTTGTTGTTATAGGGATCGACATAGTAATCTGAACACTGAACACCATTTAATGCATACCTTAGGTCACTAGACGCTCGTGACCTCATTTCCCCCTCTCCACCTTGTACTGTACAGTATTCCTTGAGTTTTATGCCTTTTTTTTACCAAATGCACAAAACTGTACAAATTTATTGCTGGGGGGAAATACACGACAAAACAAAACAAGGATTTAATATTGTTTGTGATCAATATTTGTGGTTATATATTTGATCTGTTGTAGGGTTATACTTTACATAAAATCGTTAAAGGGTCAATTGAATGGAACATTTAGTGTTAAGAACCTTTTTTTCCTCATAAAGAAAGAAGGAAATATGAGAAACCTGACACTTTGGTTATAAAAATTTTTTATGAATAACTGGATAGATAAATAGATAATAAATAAAAATCGACACTGCTGATTGCCATTTAAACAACAAATGTTTATTGCCCAGAGGCTGCTAGGACGTCATGGGCACTGATCCTGAGCATGTAACATGGGCTGTGGGTGAGGAGGCTGCGTCTCTCTCTCTCTCTCGTTCTCGTTCTCTCCCTCTCGCTCTATTGCTCATACACACACACATAAAGAGCCTCACTTGGATACAGAATTGGAGAGGAAGTAGTGTAGAGAAGGAAGGGGGTATAAAGAAGAATAATGAAGATAGAAGAACGAAATGCTTTCCCAGTCTGCATGACGCTCTCTTTAGGGCTGACTCATTCTCTCTCTCTCTCTCTCTCTCTCTCTCTCTCTCTCTCTCTCTCTCGCTCTCTGTTTATCTCTCTCTTTCTTTAAAACGGAATAGGATTGCACGAATGCTATCCCTCCCCCCTCTCATCTCATCTCTCTCTCTCTCTCTCTCTCTCTCTCTCTCACTCTCTCTCTCACTCTGGTGCTGCTATTGTCTGAGCAGCCTCTTCTGTGTTGATTATACAGCACGTCTCCGTGCTCAGTGTTGATGGGTTTGTTCCAGCTTTGACGCTACTCAGCTTGAGTGGGACTCCTGAACATTAAATCTTTCAGGAGGAGCTTTAGAGAAGAGCAAGCAGTGCTATCCGCCAATGTTTTTTTTAATCTTTTTTTTAATCTTGTTTTTTAAACCATCATTTTTTTTTCCCGAGCTGTGATTATTTTATTTTTTTTCTTCTTCTCTGCAGTTTGACTCCCATCCTGAACTGAAAGATGGTCCAGTCTTTTGTGCGATCTCATATTTAGGTTCTAACTAAAGAAGTTCTGATAAAAGAGCAGCACCACTTTTTATTGGTAATGAAATGTTTTCCGCTCAGAACCAAATGACATTTGCTCCAGCCAACTGAGAGCAACTCGTTTTCCCCTCCCGAGTGACACTTCGTCTCAGATCGACACTGGATCCTGGTCATGCTTTTACTGATGCGATCGGGTCAGCTCCAGGTCTAACCGTGAATCCCCAGGTCTCAGAGTGCCTGGGCTCCCCCAAACGCAAGAGAAGAACAGGATTTCTTCAAGCCATGAAGAAAATCTGGTCCAAGAAACGCTTCCAGGTCAGTCCTGCATGTCTCTTCCTTTAAACTTCTTCTCGAGAAATGTTTTGGCTAATTGTCACAGCTTTAATCCATATGTGTTACATTCGGCTTTTGGTGTGTGTAGACTGTGTAAGCTTTGTCCTAGTTTTAGTTCCCCAAATAGGGATACTACACAATAAGATGACTGTGACTGATGAGCCCCACCCTTCATCTATAAACAAAGTGACAGTGCTTACATGATCGCACTCCAATGCAAAACCAATTCGTTATTTATCTTTTGCATGACGAACATGGGGATAACGAGAGCTTTTAGCTTTTTAAGGGTCTGCCCTGTTCAATGAACCATAAATGGGTTTCCTAGTTTTCTCAAAGGCATGTGCATACAGAGGTGCTTATGAGTAATAAAAATGGTTGGTTCCTAATAGCAAGTGGCAAAATCAATAGTTAATTGGATAATTATATGAATTCCCCAAACAATTTACAGATTATATAAGCATTGGATATTTATAAGGCTTTGCATTTTTTAAGGTCCCCCACAGAAAAGGGGGTAACATATGGTAAATCAGCATGTAGGCTATTACGGGTCGAAGAGTAATAAACCAAAATCGCTTATAACATCAATCTCATTATCTCTTACGGTGAAGACTGGTTTTTTTGCTTTTTGTTTTTGCTTGTTATTTTCATTTAAATCTACAATGCACCAGACATTATTCATAAAAAAAAAAAAAATTATTTATTTATTTATTTTTAACAGAGAAAGCCCTGATTAATAACACCTAACCTAATTTTAGTCATCAAATGCAACATTTCCCAGCTGTCCCTGGGTCTGGTGCAGCATCAAGGCACTGTCAGTAAATCTTTTGTTCTGTTATCAAAGCATCCATGAAAGCACTCTTCTCTATGCTCTAGTGATAGATCAATATTACAAAGAGAAAGAGGGGGAAAAAATGTGTCTGTGCCACACTACAAGTCAGGAACCATGCAGAAACAAAGGTAGACAGCAAACCAAGACGTGTTATCTTCAACATAAACCGAAATTCAGGATTTCTTTCAAAACATTCTCCACTATCCTTTTTTTTTTTTTTTTTTTGCGAACGTGTCACACCAACATCTCGCAGGTGAGATGTGCGAACGTGTCGAGTACGCTTTCTCCTCAGCTCTCGGGGCTAATGGAAATCAGTAGGAAAGCGGGTGTGATGAAAAGAGGAGGGAAGAGGAGGGACTGGGGGGGGGGGGGGAGGTAGGTGAAAGAGAGAGATAATTGGATCTTTAGTCTGCAGACGGAGGCAGACAGGTGGAGGAAGGATGAGACGAAGAGACGGGGATAGCGAAGAGACACAATTGTTATTTTCCAGCTTTGTAAAACAGAACAGTAATAGAACCTATTAATGATTCTACCAATTGATTGTGTTAATATTAACTAGAGCATTATTAAATCCGGTAGTTTGTGTCACCTATACGGTAGATGTAAAGATGAAAACAATGTAGGGGTTTTATAGACACACTAATTGTTTTAACATGAAAAATGTTGAGTCCTTCTTAGTAGTAACTATCAGATTTTGACAGCTGTCACTAGAGTGTTTAAAAACATATAAAAATAATACTGGAATATTTTAGATTCAAGTACATTATTCCAGCTGACCTGAGCTATTGAATGCTATGGAATTACAAAAGAATCCAATTATTGATCACATATACCCAGAATGTTCCCATTAGCAGATTACCAGAAATAATCCCTGATAATTACTGAGAAGTGAATAAACACTTTAAATTAGAAGTGAATATAAACACTTTAAATTAGAAGTGAATATAAACTCTTTAAATTATTTGCACAAATGATTTAGGTCAAAAATAAACACGATAGATTTATTCCTCTCTGATTTGACCAAAAAGTGCATATTTGGCTTGATAAGCTCTTAGTAATCCTCCAGACATAATCAGTCCCAGTAAGAGATCCATAAAGAACAACAGTGTGTGATAACTGTAGGGAGATGGTGTGATGTGAGTGAGAGTCTGGCTTCCATTGCTAACTTCAGCTGCTGACTCGAGCTCAAGCACAATGAGCAAGCACCCTGGGTGACTGTGGGGGACGCGCACTCCAAAGTGTGAAGTGACTCATTTACCACATGGCAACTATGTGTGTGTGTGCGTGTGTGATGAAAGTCGCTTGGACAAGAATGAAATAGCTTTCAGAGCTTACGGACCTCAATTTAAACGAGACATCATGCACCCAATAATTGCGTTTAGAGTTATTTATGAGCATGTAATTATATTTTGAACAAGTGATCAGACCATAAGAATTCCATCTCTTGTGTGATGTTTGTGTAGGCAAAACTGCTATAATTTTGGAGCTCTTGATGAAACTGCTTGCAAAAACTGATCTTTCCTTAACAGTTATCTAGACATCATTAACATGGAACATATCAGTAAAATTAATGTATTGTAATGTAGGGAAGCATATATACCATCCATACCTATTCTTTGATACCAATACTGATACCAACATGAGTAATTTTGTATGTTCTAGAATCTCAAGTTACTGTATATTACCCAGTTTGCCAAATGGCCATGAAATCCACACACATGTCAATACAGATACTCTACTAGTTTCATTAACATAGCTAGCTGAGTTAGAATTTATTACATTAGCTACATAGCTAGATGGCAGGGTTGCAATGGAGACCCAAGTACAAGACCAAGTACAAGTACTTTTTATTGCCTTCTAAGTATGATAATCAAGAGCAGCACACAGTCTAAGGTGTTTTTTTTCTTCACTCACCTAGCATTATCTCTAGACATGTTCTGCTTGGTTTTGTTTAAGATGTTTAATCAGGTTACTACTGTAGGAAGATTCTGTAGTTCCCCCTTGTAAAGTTTCATAGGGAACTGTTCACGTCACTTTAATTGGTGACGTTAATTATAAAATGCATTCTTGTCATTTTGTGCTGTCTCTTCATCAGCAGAAAAATGTACACTAAGATTGCATTAAACAGTTAATTCTAAGAAATATTTAAGTAATTGAGCACTGTACAGTAGCAATCAGATATCCTGTAACAATATAGATATAGATGCATCCCTATTGAGAAACTATCCAGAATGTCAGCTCTAAAGAACAGCTTTATTTATTTCTTCAAATACATTTAAAGAGAATAAAATGTGGTAGTTACTGTAGCCCTTCAATGCTACATTACGTTCTTAAATGAAGACAAGTGTGCATAAAAGCAAAGCTTACAATGATAAGCCGGTGCAATAGTGAAATCGTATCCATCTGACAGCACATGCCCTGCAATAGAAAAAGTATTACATTACAAGGACACAATTAAATTCAAGTTTGATTTGCCCACCATCACATGGTCCACTGATTCTCCAACTAAAACCTAAAGCTAATTTTCCTCTCTTTATTTCCTCAGACCACAGCCTGTTCACATTTTTCCTCCTCATCTTGTTAGCGCCATCCAGATTTGACTGCCAGCTATGGCAGCTCAATATTTTATAGCATCTTCTGTGCTGTATTAACACAGAGGCCAAACAGTTAGCCAAAAACTGTCCTCTTTGCTGCATTAATTTCCCTAGTGCATCGTAGTACTCAGTGACTGAATGTCAACACTATATACTGGACATGACCTGTTTACTCATATCTGCCCCAGAAAGGCAAGCGTGGCTTGTGTTCTTTATGGCGCAGATGGCGGGCTGGAGATCCTCGCTGGGCGGCCAGCTCTCAGCTTGCTGAGCCTGTCTGTCTTTGGCCGTGTTCACTAGATGGGTGTTAGCTTGGAAAATGTGACAGGATCTAGTTGTTCTCTGTTAACTGGGGATCTTAGAATGTCGTTAGACAATGGAACAATTTCAGCGAAACATGAATCAGAGATACAACACTGACGTCAGACAACCCCTCAGTTTCGCACATTACCACCACCACATTATTACACTTATAATTGTTGCTTGCAAAGTAAATTAATTGATAAACATTGATAAATATTAGATTACTTGGACCATTAATGTAAAAATGTTACATTTTATTTTAACAACCTCAAAAATTGATTACCTAAATGATTAGCCATTAATATTACATACAACTTGCATACATTTGAGTTAAAAGAAGTGAGGTTAAATAACAAGTGGAGATGCAAGAAACAGTAAGCCAGCTCTGATCCGTCCTCTTTTGTGCGTATTTCACATTACTATTAATCTGAGCCACCATCATTTTCCATTTGCGCACTACAGTATGTGGCATGTCATTATTTGTTCACAGATCGGGCTAATCGAGGCGCCAGAAGAATGCTTCTCGTGTATTATGCATGCTACTTGCTCTCTTGAGTGCTACTTGGCTTTTCACCCTAATAAAAATGCTAAACATTGGAGATAATGAAAAATTACTTCGTAACATATCATTTTGAATCCCACTCTGTTCATTAATTTTTCAGCGATTTTAAAGACCCATAAATGTCCATACAAATAGATTGGATGTGCATGAACTTCATATCAATCCATAACACCAAAGCAAACATTGTAATGTGATCAGAAAACCTTGACAAGCCACATGGGAGGATGTGAAGGAGGGAGAATGTAGTATTCTTAAAATGTCACACTCTTAAAAAAAAATAAATAAATAAATAAATAAATAAATAGCATGACGCAACCTGTTGCTCCGAACAAACTCTTATTTATATAGGTTTTTGATGTACGACTCCTGATTTTAAGCTTAGTTTCCTTTCCTTCTTGCCATAATGCCCTCTAGTACAGCTGCTCCATCTACAAGCCTCCGCCACTGTGACAGATACCATCCATAACTAATGTTATTAGTTAACCTTATTCTGAGGAGAAGGGCAGAAATCTCGGATGCCACAGGCATTACAAGTGCATCTGTTTCACAGCGGCTAATAAATTGGGAGTGACAGGAGGCATGCCGAATCCCAGCCTCTGTATCCCTCTGCCTCAACCACAACCTCCCTATCCACTTATTTATTACCTTAAAATGGTATTAGGGAGGAAAATTCAGATGCCGGATGCAAAATTGCAATTAAATAAGAATGAAATGCCACAAACCACATATCTGTCCTGTTCCATGTGGTCTATATGTAAACCGTTACCATGACTAACTAGTTATGGTTAAATTACCATAGGTATCATTTTAAGTATACACAATGTCCACATTTATTTTTTTATGTACAGAAATTTATTAACATTATTTCTAATAGTGTAAAATCGCCTCCTTCTCCATGCTTTTGAATTCTGATAATTTAACATGTTTTAGTATGTTTAGATCTAGTCAGAGTAGGATATTTTAAGAAACACTGTAGGTGTACATGGTCCAAATATCAACCCAATTTATGAGCCTCATGGTCACCAACTGCCCCACTTTCACTTTTAAATCTAGTCCAATAGGACAATGACAAACCCACAACAAAGTATTGGATAAGCCATGCTCATGTCCTTACCGGTAGCTGTACCGGGGTATATAGTACCATGGTATTCTTGACAGTACCCTGGAACCTATTTGCTGATACTGTATATTACATGTAGCACACTGTGGTACCTGATTCCACCGTGATGCATACTTCAGTGAATGTATGTGTGTGTGTGTGCCCTGCGATGGATTGGCACCCTGTTGAGGGTGTACCCTGCCTCGTGCCCTAAGCATCCTGGGATAGGCTCCGTGTCCCCCGCGACCCTGAATACAGAAAAAAGCGGTATAGAAGATGAGTGAGGGAGTGAGTTGTAACATTGTAACGTTATTTGAATTCCAAAAACCTGCTGAACTTTGATAGTCACTGTGGTACCCAATAAGGTAATAAGTGAATAATTTTGGTATTTACTGAAGTATTGTAGTACACACCACAATACTACCATTGTACCCACTGGTGTGCCAACATATCTAACATGGTAGTCACCAAAGGACGGTGGTACTATGCATAATACAGTTCTACCCACTGAAGTCTCATAGTGCATACCCTGGTACTCGGTATAGTCCTATAGTGAATATTATGGTATGTACAGTACTATACACACATAAAATCTTCCTGAAATTGATTTCACTGCGGTTATATATCATGACACACAAAATGCTTAAAAGTAAATTGGGTGGGGGGAAGAAACATAAGTTTATTAATTATTAATTCAAATTTATTTAGAAACCCTCCCAAAAATAATAATAAATAAATATCTTTTAATTTCATAATGATTCAACCCTGCTGGAGTGAAACTGCCATCAGAATCCACATAATTAGTTAAATGAAGCAAAATTAAGTTGTAATTAAAATGTCTCATTATATCTGAGTATAAATACACCTGTTCCAAGAGAACATACTAAAAACAAACAGCATCATGAAGATTAACAAGTGTGTTACCAAGTTCTTGAAAATCAGTCAAAGATGTTTATTTTGCATTTTATGGAAAATTTATACGTTTTTAACTGTGTGATGGTATTTAAAAAAAGAAAAAAAGTTCATTTTAATTCCAAACATTCAAGGGGGGGTGAATACTTCTGCAAGCACTGTTGCTATGTGGACATTTCTTCTATGTATTGTACGTGTGCATGTGCATGTTTGTTTGTTTTTTACTCATCTGATTTGTTGTGAATTGCACAAACATTTTGATATTCCTTGTGTTTTAAAATCTGTTCACTTAAATGTTTTTTTTTCCCCCTCTCTTTTTTATTTCAGAAAACCGGACACTCAAACCGAACATTTGGCCGGTTTACCCATGGTGTGTTTGGTTTTATAGATAACAGGTTATTACAAAAAGAGATTTTACAATCACATCACAAAGTCTGTCATTGATCGTAGAGTCTGGTTTGTGCTTAAGACTGAGGATGTGTTTTAACCAGAAGTGATAAATGCAGTCCATAATTACAATAACAGATATTCGAAGTTGTGTATCACTATTTGTTTTTCTGTTAAAAGCTTGACAGAAATTTGAATCATAGCTGATTCAAATTCAGTGAAAAAAGCATTCGCGTCTGTCTTTCAGGAAATTATGCTTTCAATAATGTGACAATACATAAAAAAACATACATCTGAATTGAGCATCAAGCATTTTCCTCTTCTTCTGCTTGTTCTTTATTAGTTGGTGTTTTTACGGTGCGCTGATTTACGAGCACAGACACCCGAGTCTTATTGTGCCACTGCTGGAAATCCTCCACTCGACCATATATGATTATGGACTGCTGTGATACAGGTGCATAGCAGATAACGAGATAATGACGAATAATGTATCCTTGTCACCAAAATGAGCTTCGCCGTGTTTACAGTTTCTCCAAGAACCATCCTTTATCTTAATGCTGACCACGTTTGTGTTACTATGTGAACTGTCACAATGTATGACTGATGTTTTATATATTTTAAAAAAATAAATAAATCTGTTTTTGGTTGAATTGAATTATCATTTTTCATTTGTGTTGTACTTGAATGTTATGGGGATGGGATTATTATGTTAGTGCCTCTTTCATTGCATTTGTGGTGTGTGTGTGTGTGTGTGTGTGCGAGAGAAAGCCAGAGAGAGAGAAAGAAAGGGCAGTCATGCAGTCGAGAAAATTCTGGCATCTGTCGGAGAGCGCTCTGATTAAGTGAGAGCTGACAATACCTCAATTTAGCCGACACATACGAGACCTAATTAATAATGAATAATTTCACTCAATGACTTGCACTTTATCTGCTCTTTTAAAGAAAAAAAGAGTTACTTTCTTTAAAATGAACTTCAAATCCATCCTCTGATTAATAGTCAAATTAAGTTTATATCATTTTAACATACTGTACTTTATAGCGTCTTTAACAGGACGTAACATAAAGCGTTCTGACTTTTTGTCTCTTTACATGCTGTAGTCTTGATAGCATTCTTCTAAAACTTTATAGCCGGCAGTAAAAGCACTGTAGCGTTTTATTATTTCATAGATGCTTCCAGTGTAGACAAACAGTCCTGCAGGAGAAAACCGAATAAACCCAGTGATCGCTACACTGTCTGAGATCCGTATCAAGGTCTTTTCCTGAGAATGATCTAATCGTGAATTGGACGTTTGAGAGAGGATATGCTATATAGCACCTATCACTTACCAGACAGATGTAGATAAACAGTTTTTTTTTTTTTCATGTTTTGTTCGAATTTCTCCTATTTATCCAACTTGAAACATGACATTCAAGGCAAAAATTGCAATAAAATATAATACCGTTCTGATTCAGACCCCTGCGTGTCAGCATGAAGGTTATTAGTGACAGTGTTGTTAGAAAATTAATGCATGCTCAGCAATTAAAAAAAAAAAAAAAAAGGATAGAAAAGAAACAGGGATTGAGAGTGTGTGTGACTGATTCACTGGGGGTGGGACTGGTTTCTATAGTAACAGTGCATTCCTGTTTTCTTCTCCTCTCTGCCGCTATGGAAGCGAAGTATTTCGCTCGTGCAGGAAACAGAGTTATGGTAATGGCCTTTTCTCACTTTCGCATCTTTTTTTTTTTTTTTTTTTAAACTTCTATCTCATTATAGGTCTTTGTCACCCATTTAAAAATCCATCATCTGCTTTCATTCCTTTACTCGGTTCATTATGAAGTTCTGGGTTTCTGTTTTTTGGTTTTCTTACATATCGCTTAGAAATTTCGAAGATCAGATCTGTAAATTGTCTTACTCTGATTCATATTTTTGATGGCAAGACTGGGACAAAGTAAGCTCCTAGACAGAGGAAGCTCGAACAGAAAACACAGAGCAGCCTCAGCTGTAGAGTTAATTTTATTAGCTGGATCTATTTTCCTACTTGATTGCACTCATCATTTCAACCTGCCAGGTTTTAGATTTCAGCGTGATTGGCTTGTTTCTCGCCCGCAGACTCTGAAACCACGGAGGACGAAGCAGCCGAGCCTCAGATGGAGACTAAAGACGGAGGCAGAGGCGATCCAGATGAGACCTCCCAGCGGGTTCCTGCAGGTAATTATACTCTTTTCACCAACATCATTGTTACGTTCCACTCTTCGCACACAGCCCACCTCACACCGCCTCTTCTATTTACAAAGGACACACACACATATTTTATTATTTATTTTATTTTTATTTAACCTTTAATTTAACCCGACAAGTCATTACAAATACAAATTCCTAATTACAATGCACGGCCAGGCAAAAAAAAAGCAAAGCCACTTAAACAGGATAGAAAACCGGAGTGGAAGGGGGAAAAAATGTATAACAACAAACAACAAAATCGAAGGACAGAGAACAAACAAAAACAGCAGAGCTGGTCCAATAAGACATTTATATAAGTACGCATTTGGTGGCTCAGATGGCTTGGTTGATCTGAGGATCCGGGTTCGAGTCTCATTATTAGTGGCCCCAGCCACTGCATGCAGTGAAGGTCTTTTCTGTGTTTGTTGTAGGATCTTCATGGTTTATTACAGTTTCAGTGAAAGATGTTCAATGTCATTTATCTACATTGATCTGCTGTCCGGTCACTTTGCTTTGCCACCTTGTTTACTTCACCCTTTGTTGTTTTTATCTCAGTGCCAAAAATATGACTTTGGTTAGATTGAAAATCCCATAAATTGCTTTCTTTTTCCCGCTTGGTTTTAGATGTGCTTGCTGCTATCGATCTTCTCTGCACGCAGGTCTTAGATTAACCCTCAGAATCCTTAAAAGCCTAAAGCAATATAAAAGATCCAAGAATGTCTTATCACACTGTCTCACACATACATCAGAACCTGAGGTTGAGTTATATGTGCTGCTTTTGGCCATCGGTCTGTCTGGAGATAAAAATCGATACGTTACACCCACAAGTATCAAGTAATAAGTATCAAGTAATAATTAGCATTTTATGTAACACTTTGCTTATAAACTGCAATATACTTTATAGTCAGGAGCATTTAGTGTATTCGACTGCCTGGCCAAAAAAAAGTCCCACTTTCTAAGATTTAATTCGATTCCCTGTAGCATTGATTATATCTCTCAATGTGGTGGCCAATTTGTGTGTGTAAATGATTCCTCCTGTTCCCAGAACCACTATTTAAATATGGCTGTGCTATCAGGGAAGATACTAAAATACAGGGATCTGTATGACAGACACGTGACATAATGTAACAAAGATTAAACATACAGTATAGCATTTTTTTGTTTGTTTTGTTTTATAACGTGTTGCTATTTAAGAATAAAAATGAATAGGTGTTGTTGTTGTGGATCAGGTGATGGTATCCGGACATTTATTTAAATGTTATGGAAGACGTCTCCAGTCTCAGCGCTTTACAATAGTCAAAAGTAAAAATTTTCATATTTTCTTATTTTTATGACAGACTGGAAATTTTCTTTCTTCTTCTTCTTCTTCTTATTATTCAAGAGTAATAAATAGAAAATGAATAAATAAGAAATAAAATATAAAATATATAAAATAAGTAATAAGAATGTGTTAATGTTATGTCTGATCGGTGTATACTGTAGAAGTTCTTTTGATTATACACCGATCATCCATAACATTAACATAATAACATTTCAGATATATACCATTAAAAGGGTGCCAGGATTATGGGCGCTCAAGGCTCACCCATGACTGTGGCGACCAAAAGCCAGCCCGTCTGGTCTAATACCACAGAACAACCAATGCAGCACAACTTGCCAAAAAAGTCAATCCTGGCTAAGAGAGAAAGGCACCAGAACACCCAGTGCACCACAGCCCACCATGTATTTGGCCCAGTAGCCAAAGAGCCTGACTGCCTATCTCTCCTCCATACAAATTCCCCAGACCCCAATCTGATCAAGCACCCATGGAATGTGCCGGACAAACAAGAACGATGCACGAAGTCGGCATTTTGCAACCCACATCAACCAAAGGGTGTGTGTGTGTGTGTGTGTGTGTGTGTGTGTGTGTGTGTGTGTGTGTGTGTGTGTGTGTGTGTGTGTGTGT
>JAQQZT010000036.1:25319106-25332493 GCA_030068275.1 Clarias platycephalus | reverse complement strand
CACACACACACACACACACACACACACACACACACACACACACACACACACACACACACACACACACACTTAAATGTCTGACATGACTACAGGCTATTTAATTTCGTTTTTACTTTTAGTAGTGTCTTGTTTATTTATTTATATATATATTTTATTTTAATCATGTCAGAGGGGGAAAAAAAATAGTTAGTGTCTTATCCTGAGTAAAATTGTATCAGTCACTTAATACAAACAGGATTATATAATGAGTTGTTGTTTTTATTACTATTATTATTATTATTATTATTATTATTATTATTATTATTGTATGTCATATTTAGTGACATGGATGCAGAACAATGTGGAAATAAAGAACGGTCCCACACACGTGGTGAAGGTGGAAGGAGAGAGGCACTCAGTTCTTATCAAATTGACAAAGCCAAGTGATGCTGGCACGTATACCGTAACAGCTACAAATGAGGTGGGCAAGGCTTCCTGTAGCGCCACCCTGTTTATCAAACCAGGTGAGTGCTTACTTTTAGGTCTGTCATGCATAATGCGTCACTCCTTAACGTTGTGTTTCTGATGCAAGGAAGAGACATTACTCTAGATAAACTACATTCTTTATTCTGGCATGACTTGTCCAGAACATTACATGATTACAAGCCCCATTTCTGACACAAGCCTGGAGTCAGAAATCTCATCACTAATATATTTAGAAAGTCTGACACTGATGTGTATTTAGCACCCCACGGTGAAGCGTGGCATCTTTAATCCTTCTTTCAGGGTTTTCGAGCGGTCTTTGTTAACACATTTTAAAGGATATTCATCTTTTCCCTTGCACTTTCTAGCTCTCAGCTTCTTTTTTTTTCTTGTGTATTCATGAAATAAAGACTATTTGAAAGGCAGAGAAAAGTGACATACCATTACATCATTGATCCTCAGAGCTTAGTACTTTTTATATTCCCTGCTGAGGGGGAGGCATTTTGGAAAGTGATGTGGGGAATTTTAGCACCTCTGGTTATTTTGGTGGGATTAAAGGACGAAAGAGTGAGTCATTTTACCAACCTACGTTCCTACAGGTCTGGGTTAGCAGCTCAGTGCTGGTGATAAACTTATCCCTGGAGGGAGTTAGTTACTAATTTAGATTGAATGCTTTCCTGTTTATCTTTCTACTGACACTTTCCATTTAAGTAAGCTCACTGCTTTCTTTCTCTAGCCTCATATCTGTGTATCTCTTGCATCCCCTCCTTCTCTCCCTTCACTCTCCATCCTTAGCTCCATAGCAATAGTTACCATAGCAACCATAGCAAATAGCAGACTGTTGTTTGAAGATCGCACAGCCACACCCACTAAACCTTTTCTATTTTACCGTTTGTGTTCTTTTTATTTGCTGATTTGTTGGTGCAGTTTTTTATTGAAATGCACGCAAGCAGCTGGACAAATTGAAAACACACCAACTGATGCAACACAGCTCTAGAACTCATTTAACCTTGAAGTTCAAAAGATTTGTCTGAAGCAGAGAAACCGCCATAGCACCTCGCAGCAGCAGCTCTCATCGCAAAGTGTTTGTTTAAATGACATCCGCACTCAATCCTCATTAATTAACTGCAGCAAAGATGCTTCCGTTCAATTCATTATGTAGCTTTTAAAATACATGTTGCCGTGTTTATGAAAAAAAAGTGTCGCATAAAGGTAAACCAATTCATAAATAAAGTAAAACGAGCATGGAAATGGATGTGAAATGGAATAAAAATTAAATTGCAAAACAAATTGTCAGGAAATGCAGTCATGATCATCTGCATAGTGATTCTGCTTGAATGGAGTTAAAATACAATTTGTCCATCTGCCTATTAAAATTCATCTTTCATTCTCTGTTACAGTCTTTTTTTTATATCCATCCCATTTTGAATAATAGCCTGCTGGAACATTTACATAAAATCAGGCGAGATAAGACTAGTATCTCTGGGGCAATGCGTCACTGCTAAAGTTCTGTTTGCATTTTACTTTATTGTCTGTAAACGTATATTGATCTGGTGATGATCCAATTTTCTTACTAGTAAATTTGACCTCTAAGGCATTTGCAAGTGATACAGTATGTCACTACTGTATGTTTTACATCATAGGCCAAATTTATTAGAAACAAAATATACTCACGGCCAATATAAATTTATTACTAAATTATTTTCTGTCCAATAAATAAGAAAGTTTAATATTTTTTGTACAAAACAATCTGCATGTCTATCAGCAACAGAAATCTAAAATTGACACAGTGACAATGACATGGCCTCCTTGCACATCCAGCATGTCTACATGCAGCCGATTGAATAGCTTGATGTAATCATGTGTAACCCTGGAATACCAGCAGCAGTAGTGGCAGGATTTCTCAAATGATGGCATCGAAATAGTATATCTTGTCTTAGGGTTGTCACTCTTGACCTTCCAGACCTCGTGCCAACAGCAGTGGCATCTGTTGTTTGGAATCTGTTCCATAGCCTGGAAATGGTATTCCTGGCAACCCCAAACAGCCGGCCGATGTATGCTTGCGTTGCATTAAGTTAAATCATTCCAATGACCCTTTCTCTGCTAGTATTGTATTTCTTTCTTATGTACACTGTAAAACAACCCTGAAGGCATAAACATATGCTTCGTCTAATCTCCTTTGAACAGTTGATATTGAGATGTGTCTATTACTTATGCTTTGTAAAGCCTACACAGCGGCTCTAATCTGTGGCGCTGGTTGTGAATTGGTGATTTCTGAGGCTGGTGACTCTAAATGAACTTCTCCTCTGTAGTAGAGGTAAGTTTTGGTCTTGCTTTCCTGGGATGGTCTTCATGAGAGCCAGTTTCATCATGGTGCTTTGCAAATGCACTTGACAATACTGTTCTGGCAAGAACTATTCCAGAACAGCTGACGTTTGTGTCTTAAAATAACAACTGACTATTGTTGTTGTTGTTATTGTTACTTAGTTACTTACTATGGCCTACCGCCATATGTGTTATTTCATAGTTATAAAAATATATATAAAATAGTGCAACGTTTCTTTGGTCCATGACTGTATCTTGCCTTCACAGTTACTGTAGTATCGATAGTATCAATGTATCTGAAATGGCACCATACTGCCTCTGTTAGGACTGAACAGCGTACTGTAATATATAAATAGGATGGTTGCTACGAGAGACATGGTATGGCTGTCTCTTCTACTGAAATAGTCTTTAATGGGAGCCAGGAGGAGCTCTGCATTTATAGTGTGTTTGTGTGTGTGCACGGCTGCTTGGAAGGACTTCTTCAAGTGATTTTTTTTAAATGAAGGCAGAGACAAAAAGAGATTGTTGTAAATGGATTTAAACACAGTTCTGCATTTTTATGGCCACCAGTGGCACAGGTAAGTTTGAGACTATTCTAAAACTAAATATAATATTAAAGAAAGGTACAGTAATTAAAAATGTTAGAATAACCAGTTGTTATATTATTGGTTTTGACTTGTATGGGGTTTTTTTTTGTGTTTATTATTTCTTAATTTTCATGCTTTTTTTTAAATTTTGTTTACAAATAGGTAATATGCTAGTAATAAGTGTTTGGCTGCATTATGTACAGCATGTCCTAGCTTTGGAGTGAAAATCACTTGCTGGTATCTGTAATATATATACTGTTCTTAATAGGGTAAGCAGAACCCTGTATATGTTGTCATCTATTTATTCCCACTGCAAGCTCACAGGATCTTCTCTCCGAACCCAACAACGTGGGCTTTCTGGCAGTAAAACCACTTCACACACTTTTGGCACTGGTTTGCCAATTACATTAACTAAAGTTTTTATTATTCTCATGAACATGATTATTTATAGAGTGTAGGCCAAGGATATAAAAAAAACTATTTGTAAAGATTATAAATATTTACATTTATAGCAGTTTGTTACATTATTATGATTTCTAACATCAATTATTATATAATTATTAATAAACGCCTAATTAAACATATCTGATTAAGTGTTCAATAGTATCTGAATCTGAAAATCATATTCACATATAATTAAGTTTGTTTATTTTTAGATTAGAACTAGATATTTGTGTGATATTATATATTCAGTTAAACCTTTATGTTTTATAGTATTAACTATATAACTGCATATTATCTCTTAAAATTATATTTATCTAAAAAAAAGTTTAGTCTAGTTCCACCTTTATGTTTTACGGTATTAACTCTGTCACTGCATATTATTCCTTAAAAAAAAAAAAAAAAAACACTAAATTGTTAAAACGTATCCTTACAATTTATTTATTTTTGTTCTATCTAGTAAATTTATGTTGCTTATGTTACAGTGTACCAATAAATATTAAAAAATATTAGAAATGCTGTCATAAATTTTTTTTATATTAGTATGTTTTGGGAAACCTATAATTTCTATCACTAGTACTAACAACACGGAAATGTAAAAATGACATGGGTTATACGGAAAGTAAAGCAATAAGTCCTTATATTCCCAGAGCTCGTTTTTTCCATGTCCAATTCCCATCCCAAAGATGGACAATGTTTGATAAAACTACTGAGCTGAATCTTCACATCGTCACACTGAGATTGTGGATTTGGCATTACCTTATACAATCTCTTATCAGCCATTCACACTGCAGATAGACCTCTTTTTATTTAACCTTTTCATCTTTAGGCTCCTGCTGGTTCAATCCTCTCCTCTCTTCAAAATCAGATTCGGAATCCTGCTTGGCAGAGATGGGATTGAATCTGGCACAATCTGTGCTAGTTTGTGTGAATTTTACCCTTCAGGTTTTTTTTTGTTTTTTTTGCCTGGCACTGGTGTGGGAATCGTAGTGAAATTATTAGTAGAAGGTCACTGAAGATTATGTAATGCGCTGTATGAATATTAAGCCATTATTTATAAAGCAATTCACAATTGTACTACATAGCCCATGTGTCATGTTTAACCATCTGCAGTTTTTATTTGATCCAAATTTTGAACTGAAAATGTAATTGATGCTTTAGGGTTTTAGTCCACTGTATCCAAATTTTTGACAGTTTTTTCACGAAAATGGCTTTTTATTGTCACCACAACATTGACTGCCTCTGACCCTTACATAGAAAAGATTTCGTAACCATGTTTCTTGCTTTCATAAACTTTCCCCTAAGATTACTCTCATTCTGTCTTTTTGGTATTTCTGCTAAACCCTTAAAGAGACTGGAACATGTTCAAAGTTTAGTCTTTTGTGTATAGTGACCTTGTGTTAGACAGTTGTCCCATTATGATTTTGTCTGTAGTGTAAATAAGCACTTGGCTAAGAATCATGTGTCTTTCCTTCAGAGCCTAGCCAAGATGTGAGAGGCAACCTCGGTGTTCCCATGGACATCAGTAGCCCCATCACCTCTGATGAAGAGTACCTCAGCCCCCTGGAGGAGGCTATGGATTTCCTAGGATCATCATACCATGGTCCTGAGTCGCGAAAGATCATAGACACTCGTTTTAAAGAGCCCCCTGCTTTTCAGGTGAATGAATGGTCATATTAAATTTCACAGTTTAACATTTAAATGATATGCCTTTGAAGAACAGCCATATAAAGTGTGTATTTATTATATTTCCAGGCTACATTAGGAGATCAGACAGTCATAGAAGGACAAGAAGTGATCATGTCTGTCCGAATGACTGGCCAGCCCAAACCAATGCTCTATTGGTAGGTTCTGTCATTCAAACACTTTAAGAAGTATTATTTTCACTGGAGCTATTGCTACAATTGTCTTGTTACAGTGTCACCAGGAAAAGGGTTGGATATGTTAGGCAGCAAGTGAATCTTTTTTATTACTGTAAGTCGATGTGTTGGAAGAAAAAAAAAAATGGGCATGCCTGAGGATTTGAGTGTCTTTGACAAGGGCCAAATTGTGACAACTAGACAACTAGGTTGACTGGACAACTCCAAAACTGCAGCTCTTGTAGGATGTTTCCAGTCTGCAGTTGTCAGGACATACCAAAGGAAGGAAAGAAGGAAGACCGGTGAACCGGCAACAGGGTCATGGGTGGCCAAGGTTCACTGATAGACAAGGAGACTGAAGGCTGGCCCGTGTAGTCTGATGCTACGTATAGAAGTGCTACTGTAGCTCATCAAGCTGAAAAGATTAATGCTGGTTCCAGTAGAAAGGTGTCAGAAAACCAGAACACAGTGCAAAACGCAAACCTAAATATACTGCTCAAAACTTTTGGATAACTTTCTCCCCCCCATACTCCTGATTTTTATTTCTTGCTACATTGTAAAGCAATGCTGAAGGCATTCAGAATATGCAATAATCTCCTTTGAACAGTTAACGTTGAGATGTATCTACTACTTAAGCTTTGTAAAGCCTTCATAACGGCTCTAATCTGAGGTGCTGTTTGTTAATTGCTGATTTTCAAAGATGGTAACGCTAAATGTACCTCTCCTCTGCAACAGGAGAGGTTTTTGGTCTTGCTTTCCTGGGAAGGTCTTCATGAGTGACAGTTTCATGATGGTGCTTAATATATAGCATATATATATGTTATTGATATGTTATTTATAAGTACTACTGTATATGGCTCTATTTTGCAACTCTTAGATAGTATGTATAGCACAATCTAACGTGCACATGCTGTTTTTTCCCCTTTCATATCTAGGCTGAGGGACAGAGTCACCATAAAAACAGGTCCTCGATACATTGTCCGCGAGACAGAGGATGGCAGCTGCAATATGATAATAAAATCAGCTGTGAAGTCTGACGCTGGTGTGTACACCTGCAAGATCATCAACGAGTACGGCACCAAACAGTGTGAGGGCAAATTAGAGGTGAAAGGTGAGGTCCTTATCTTATCATTTAAACCTAGGAAGCTAACAGACACAGAATTATCATCTTTCATTTATAATTACAGAGGCCTTTGTGGTCAGTTATAAAGATATGGATATGTTCTTCCTAAAATAGTCACCTGCAGGTTGAAAAGCATACCTACCCATCAATGCCACAATCCCGCTACGTTTGCAAAAAAATTGGGTGAACACAGCAATAACTTGTACAACTTGGCAGGAACGAAGCAGAAACCGGTAGAGACGTAGCATTATCTCCCTAACATTGCCGTGGAGCTATCATGCTTTTTTTGGCATGTTCGAAAAAAGCCTGGTGGGGACGTAATCGAAGCAAGATGCAGGAGGAACTTAATAAGGATGTATTAATGACGATGTCGACCAGTCGACTGTGTAATTAGCTCCTCTGAGGGACTTCACTTACGTACTACAAGCATGGTGCGGACAGGAAAGATCGGATGGCCTTCTGAATGAGTTGTCATTGGTTCGTCACTGCGTTGCTGCTACGTCAATGGAGTTCTCACAATGACCCCTTCAGGCCTGTGCTACTGTATGACCATGGTACAGTACTGTAGGTTCATGCCATGTTGTCGAGGGCCACATCAAATTCATATTATGTGGTTCTAGTGCTTACAAACTTTATGGCAGACATGCAGCAGGTTATCAGCATGTCTATTTATTATATATTATTTTTAGTATACTGGATCCAATTCCTCACACTGTCCCCTTGTGATGAAAAGCGCAGCATGTGTTGCGGTATTTACACCAACACGCCGGACACAGCACTGCATACTAAGCCTGTGATAAGCGCCTGGTGCAATCCTATCAGACATAGTAATAACTCGGTTCGATCTCATAGGATGTGGTGATCATGTGTTTGATTGAAATTGATGAACACATTGAGAACCTGGCGTGGCTAGGAAGTAGTATGAACTTGATAAATCATTTTTTTTTTTTTTCTATTTTGATGCCATTCTCGCTGCACTTTAGATATTTTTAGGACACTGTGGGAACTTCATGGTCTTCAATAGTGTGTGATGGGGAACATACACAAGGTCCCAAAAGGTTTAGGCTTAATATTAATAATAGCACATGCTCATACCTGTGAAGTTGCACCATAAGGTTGGCCATATTTCGAGTTGTGTGTGGAAGACCTACTTCTCACTGTGTCTGCTTTAATTACAGCCAATCTGCTCTAGGATCTGGTTGAGTAAGGGAAAGAGCCTCTTGTCTTCCCAAACACACATTACACATCAATATTTTGGGATTTTTAAGAGGGTTTTTTCTTTCACAGTGCCATCTGATTAGAGTAACGATCATTGAATCATCATACAGATAGCACCAAAACAAGCAAGTGATAATAACCCATTATTCCCATTATAACTATCAGCAGGTTACTAGAACTTGGGGTTCTAGAAGATTGAGGGTTCAATTCCTGCCTCGTGTGTGTGGAATTTGCTTGGTGGATTTCCTCGCGCAAGGCATGGTGGTGTAGTGGTTAGCGCTGTTGCCTTGCACATCCAGGGTCCCCAAGGTCCTTTTGCTTCCCAGCCAGGTGTGCATGGAGTTTACATGTTCTCCAGATGCTTGGTGAGTTTCCTCTGGGTACTCCGGTTTCCTCCCACAATCCAAAGACCTGCAGATTAGGCTAACTGGCGTTCCTAAATTGCCCGTAATGTGTGTATGTATGTCTGTGTGCCCTGTAATGGATTGGCACCCCGTCCAGGCTGTACCCCACCTCATGCCCAAAATATCCCGGGATAGGCTCCAGGCTCCCTCGACCCTGTACAGATTGAGTGGTATAGACGATGGATGGATGAATGAATAATAACCCCACCACAGAATTCCTTTACAAAATAAATATCAGATGCCACTGATGATCACATTGTGTAGGACATTAAGATTAACATGCAATTAGGTTTAATTATTTAAATTATTTAGTCATTGTATTGCATTTGTCCACAGTCATCTCTAGTTGTGTACGCTATTGCACACATACAGTACAGTATTATGGGGTTAAGACAAAGAATCAGATTTGTCTTTGTATATGTCTATGTTTCAGTGTGTGTGTGTCTGTGTTTTTTCATTCCTGGCTGGACAACTGTGTATCACCTTATGCCAAAATAAATATTTAAACATTAGAAGCCCTCTCTGTTAGAAGTATAAGATTGCCTGCAACTCACAGAAGTGATGTGATTTGTTTTTGCCTTCAGATAACTACTGCCATGTTAGTGTCACATGAATAAACATTTAGGAACTATTCAGGACTGGACTTTAAAGCGTATACCACTCGTATACATTCTGTTCAGTGTGACAGTTTTGAAATTCGTATAACGCGCAAGTATTCCAATTTAGTGGAATAAAATATCAACATGGTGGTGCATTGGGTTGATTTGGCTCCACACATCTGCAGTTCAATCCTGAGCAGGGCCGTTGTCTGTGTACAGTTTTTTAACGTTCTACCACATCTGTATGGGTTTCTTTTGGGTTTTCATTCCACCTCCCAAAAACATGCTGTTACGTACGATGGTTTTAAATTGTGACTAGCTATGAGTGTGTGTAGTCTCCAGCTAAATCACAACGAGGCTGGATATCATTTCTGTCGCTTGCCAGTTATGTTAATGGAAGTACAGTAGGCAGACTTTCGTCCTCCAGTATCTAGGGTTAGGGTATGATGCTGTATGACACGTCTGTGATTATGTATAATGTTCAGGTGAAAAGGAAAAGAAGGTTTTGCTTCTTTAAGAAACTTCAATACAATGTATTCCAAAATGTGATACAATTCACAGAAATACATTAAGCTCAAAGCAAGGTCCTTAACACAGGCTATTAGCAGACCAGATCTACTTTGTCTCCTGGGTTTAGTTGACAGATTTCAGGCTCTTAGCCAAAGGTCCATTTGCTCTGACAAGGACAATTATTCATGATAGACACATTATCCATGGACCTGCAAAGCCCATGTATTCTGGTAGGTTGGATTCTGGGCTTTCTTAATCAAAGTATAAGACCGGAATTGCACCACCGTCTTTAACTTCTGCTTTCTGTATCTTCTGTGCTGATCTTCCAGCCACTCCTGTAGAAACCGGTCTGGGTATAGTGCGGCCTCTCAGGGATGTGACGGTGAAGGCAGGGGAGTCAGTGCTGTTTGAATGCCATGTGATCGGACCACAGGATATGGACGTAGACTGGCTGTCAGATGGGAAGCTCATCCAGCCAGCGCTTCTCAACTGTAAGATGCACTTCGACGGAAAGAGGTGCAAACTGCTGCTCAACTCGGTGCATGAGGACGACAGCGGCACATACACCTGCAAACTGAGCACAGCCAAAGGTGAGCACTCCAGACATGACGTCATGCAGTACATACAGTAAGTAGGGCATATACTGATCATCAACTGGCGGCCCGCGGGCCGAATCCGGCCCGCTGAGCCGTTCAATCCGGCCCGCGACTGGATTCCAAAATTATGAGGATCAAAAAGAAAATAGTGGTCCACACTAGAGACCTGCTCCCGCCCGCTCCCGCAAAAATATATATTATTTTCTCCCGCTCCCGCCCGCAGTATTCAAGTTTTGTCCCGCTTCCGCCCGCAAAAATCCCGCAGGTAAACATATAAGTAGTTTTATTTTAATTTTTTAGGGGGGTGGCGCTGACGGGGGGCGCTGACAGGGGGGGTCTCGCCCGGGGAGCAATTCAGTGTAGAACCGCCACTGAGTAGATAAATAATATAGTATTTGTTTTCAATAAATACATTTTAATATAATTCCATTTTGCGGGAGTCCCGCGATGAATTATATTCTCCCGCAACCTGCACATACATGAGGACCTTACCGCCCGCACCCGCATTCACCTATCAAATCTTGTCCCGAGCCGCACTCCGTGCGCTGGGTCCCGCGGGAGTGCAGGTCTCTAGTCCACACTATTAAAGCAACTAAAAATAACAACAACTGAGTCTCTTGTCAGAATAACCACCATTTATGACTATATTTAGGCTACACTCCGAAATGAGGACAGACTCAGACAGACTAGCATTAAGCATTTATTGTTTCAAACAGGTTTAAAAAAAAACGAACGCATAACTAGAATTGATGCAAAATATCTATCACTCCTAGTGGTTGACTGTGGTATAGGTGATGGGAGCCTGAATCAAATGCTTGAGTTTTGTAATGAAATGGAAAAAGTATAAACATTAAACATAATGTTAAGCCAAAATTAGATTTTTATTTTATTTTCTTCTTGGGGGTCCGGCCCCTAAGGAGACTGTTTGGTAAAACTCTGGCCCTCTGACAAATATAGTTGATGACCCCTGCCCTAGTGTGTCTATGTGTGTATTAGTTCCCCTTTGATTTCTGCTTGCACCAAATTAAGTGCACCTGTGTTCACCTTGTGTGTCTCACTATATATTCCAGTCGACCCAGTACCACTTCGTCTGTTCACCCTTGTGCACCTTCATGTTTGTTTCCTCCAAGTAATGAGTGCTTGTGTTTAGTCTTTCCAGGACTGAGCAGTGGCTGCAGGCGCGGGTATAATTAGAGATTCGGGTCCTTCTCCAAGGGCAAAGTAGAGGCTGAGAAGAAGATCAGTCCAGTGTGCGTTCCGACCAGAGACTCTTTCCTTGTTTGTTTTGAATTGTTTGAAAACGAAAATAAAGCCTGTACATATCACCTTGCATCTGCGTTCTCCTTAGTAACATGCAGCACGTGACAGAAGGGGCATTTATGAGGTACCTAATATAAAATTTACATACAGTACATAATGTCTATGTGACTATATACTGTATATATTATAAATATAAATTTAGCCCATTGTTTAAAAAAAATGGAATTAAGATTTAATTTATTACACACATTTTGCATTTGCAGCGTTTTGTTAATGATTTACGTATTAATGTTTTGAAATAAGTCTGTTTAACTCAATACATATTCTCTATTATATTTCTATACTATGTGATAATTCTTATTAATATCATATTGGGATTTTGTGAATTGTAAATAAATGTAAATTTATATTTTTATTAAATGGCCAGTGACTAAAATGCAACAGAATGTTCTTTATTTGCCATTTTCTTGTCAATGTTATACCTTGTTGCCAGTTGCACTATGCTATTATTTTTTATTCATTTGTGCTATATACATTATCTTATAATTTCATGTATTGTATACTATACATACTGTATACAGTGGATATCTTACAATGTGAAATATATTTTAAAAATATATTAAAAGGGAAATAATTGACCTGGATTTACAGGTGTGCACACAGTTTTATAATTGATCTCATGGCTATACTCAGAACTAACTAAAATTTATGTTCAAAAGTAATTAAACCTGTTATCAAAAAGTGATTCTGATTAATCCCAAATAAAGATTTGCCTTTTGCACTCACATTTATATTTAATTTATTTTATCTTTCTTAAAAGATAATTTATCTTAAAATGAGTAGTTTATTAAAATGAGTAATTTATTGTTTTAGTTCAGCCTTTTAACTTAAAATTTAAAGACAAATAGAAGAAATTCCATTTTATGAACCTAGCGTTTCTACCAGGAGTGGCTTTGATATTTCCGGAGCTGATCAAAATGTTTGTACTTTTTGCAAGCCTTCCACATGCTGCTCTCTGCAAGGCTTTGCTAAGGATAGGCACCTAGTCTATTTCGGATTAGAGCCGCTTATGAGACACGTGTACGAGCAGCAACCCACCAATTAGGTACATGTAATTGTTTTCATGTACATGTAATTGTTTTCAGGTACATGCAATCATATTCCTTATGAATATTCATATCTGCCCAAAGCTGCTTGTTCTGTTGGACTGCACAGAGTATTTGGATTAAGGTAGAAATCCAAAGTGAATCACCTCTGTCTGTTCAACTCACCTGATAGTCGTCTCCACCAACTTACTGTGTGACCTCAAGGGGTTCACAAGTAGTGCTACTTCACATGTAGTATAAACCTTAAAGTGGGTAGTGACAGAAGCACTTTATCTGCCAGTGCAAATTTTTCTCTAAGCCTCTCCAACACCATACATTGGTGTTGGAGTGATAGCAGGACTGCGTCTCATCTTAGTTCTAGTCATTATTTGCATTAAAGTCACATAAAAGATGGAAATGTCAGGTGCACAAAACAAAATGAGTTTTACATTCATAAAATCACTTGCTGAAAATTCTATTTAACTAAAGACGTTTAAAAGCACAATGAGGTAATTATAGCAGCAGCCCTGATAGCAGTGTCACTAGAAAATAATAGTGAAAATTCTTGGCCTTTTCTTGCACACAATCTGTTACAGGGTTTATCGAATGTGTTACACAGAAAAACAAAAATAACACTACTAATCTCTATAATTAGCAGTGGTGTCAAAAGTATTCACATTCATTACTTGAGTAGAAGTATGGATACTAGGGTTTAAAAAGATTTCTTTAGAAGTTGAAGTATCAACTCAAAAGTGTAAAAGTACTGGTTTCAAAACTACTTAAAGTATAAAAGTAACGTAAGGGGGAAAAAAGCATTAAGGATAAAAGCTCTAATTCAGAACGGGGGGGCCGTTCATCCCAATCACGCCCTTCCAGGTCTCACTGTCATTGCCCACGTGAGCATTGAAGTCCCCCAAC
>JAQQZT010000036.1:25298745-25319006 GCA_030068275.1 Clarias platycephalus | reverse complement strand
TTCTTGGGGGTCCGGCCCCCAAGGAGACTGTTTGGTAAAACTCTGGCCCTCTGACAAATATAGTTGATGACCCCTGGACAGGCTTTTAACCATTGTTTATCATGTTATCAGGTTTTATAACAGAGTGCTTTGTACTGATTGGATAATTAAATGTTTTGCATTTCAACTTTTGCTGTCTGAATTGGATATGTATTTAATTTAGTTAAATCAGAGCACTAATCTTTTTGCGGTGCCATGATTTTCCTGATTGAAATTGATTGCCGTTGCTTGTCTTTTGCAGAGGAACTCACCTCGTGTGCTCAGCTGAAGGTCATGGCCTCCGTTGAGCCACTGTTTACCCGAAAGCTGGACGTTTTGGAGGTGATCGAGGGTCGAAACGCGCGATTTGATTGCAAGGTCAGCGGAACGCCACCACCTAGGGTCACCTGGACTCACTTCGGTATGAGACTTTTTCCTACAAGAAACTGGTATCCATTAGGTAAGCACCTGACTAAACCATCGCTAACTCTGTGCGTTTTCTTCTCCTAGACAATCCATTGGTAGAAAGCGAAGACATTCGCATCCTAAAGGAAGGTGGCCGACACTCATTGGTTATCTCCCATGTGAGCAGTGACGACGAGGGGTTCTACACCGTGGTGGCCAAGAACACACATGGAGAAGCCGAATGTTCAGCAGAGCTCTATGTACAGGAACCCCGGCCAGCCATGTCATCGCAGATGTAAACTTGTTTAACTTCATCCTATACATATACTGTACAGTACTTTAATTGGGAATAAGGTGGAGGGATAGCACTGTTTTTTTCTTTCTTTCTTGGTCCCAACAATGGGACCCCTTTTATAAAATACTAAATTTTAATTCATTAGTAAGTAGTTTGTGGAAATCAAGTTTAAGTTTAAAAAATTTATATCCTACAAGAGGACCTGAGTGTGTGTAAATTTATATTTAAGGAGACTGAGATGAACCTTTACTGCAGTGGTTGAGCTGAAGTACTGGGAGATTTACTGCACACGGGACTTTGGGGGCACTCGTTCACTATTCAGTTCTTGTTTTCTTGTTTTCAGCCTTGGCTTCATCACTATATCAGTCGTACTGTGACTGCACTTGGCACTTTATGAGTGATTACGATTTATCATGAGGGAGTGTTCAGAGCAGAAGTATTTCTCAGTGTCTCAATCTTCTTTGACTTGTTAACTTCAATTGATGGGAAACCTGCGATAATGCAAATACTAAGTTTTTTCACATGAGTTTCTCAATATCACATGCTTAACTAGAAACTCCTAAAATCTATGTGTACAAAGTGCTGGCAAATTTTGGGGTATATCAGGGATAAATCCATTCTGAACGTGCTGTTATTGGAAAAAGAATAATTAAATAGTTTAAATAAATTTCATGACAAGGGCATTATTAGCAGTTCCATCAAATTATAGTACTAGTGTACAGCAACTCTAGCAATTCACATACACCAAAGGTGAAAGAGCTCCTCTCCATCACAACCCTTTACAGCATTAACACTTGGTTTATATCTCGGTCAAGCATCCATTAACTAAGAGTATTCTCTTTTACAATCCGCTACACTTTATGCAAATTAATGTTTGATTTTCATTGCTTGTATTTGTGATGTTGGCCAAACACCACACACACATATATATATTATATATATTTATACATGGAATTAAATATTTACAATTTATTCATCATTAGTTCTCTCTCATGTTCTTCTTGACTCTGTCTTTTAATCTGCCATCATTAGGGCAAAGTTAGAGAAGATGCCATCCATTCCTGAGGAACCAGAGGTCCCTGAGAGCGAGGTGGAGCGTTTTACCATGCCTGACTTTGTGAAGCCACTGTACGACCTGGATGTTGTCGAGGGTAAAGAGGCCGTGCTGAAGTGCAAAGTAGCCGGCCTGCCCTACCCCACCATTTCTTGGTTCCACAATGGCAAGAAGATTGAAAGCACCGAGGACAGGAAGATGACGCAATGTGAGCCAGTGAAATATTCCTCACTCTTCTGTATGGAGGTCAGAGCGTCAGTCAAACACTGAGACTGCAGTCTCAGTTAAAATGAGAGTGTCAGGAGCTGAGATAAAGTGAAATATACAGAATGGCCTAAATGTTCTTCTTTTACCCTTCTATGGCTTTTTCCTCCCATTGAAACTGCTTCAACTTTATCACTTGTAATCACTCTTAATCTCTGTTAAGCACTTCTAATTCTGTTTTCTCCTCATCTGCAGTCAGAGATATCCACAGTCTTGTCATTCGCTCTGTCTGTCATGCCCACGGCGGTGTCTACAAGAGCGTCATTTCCAACAAGGTGGGCAAGGCCACATGCTATGCCCATCTGTATGTAACAGGTGAGAAAAATTCCATAACTTATTCAATAGTATATGCCTGGTATACCTCATATTCACTCAGGTTGTATCTCTAATTTAGTAGGAGTCTGGTTAGGTCGGAGTATGGTAGAGAATATTGATCAGCAGAAGAAAAAAAAAGGATTTAGAGAGAAGGTGTTAACCCTTTCCTACCTTCATTAAGGCTTTACCCTGAACATCAAAACCATTAACATTAAAACAACATAGATTTTAGGTCCCCCTTTTACTATTTGGGGAGTTCTGACTCCTTGGGGGCATGGCTCTGCAGGGCCTCTGGGGGACACTAGGACATTGGCAGCGGATCCTTTGGGTGCTGTTGGTTGCAGGATGGGGCCTCAATGGGAGACTGGAAGACGCATTTGTCTGGCGCATCCTATGAGTGCTCGATTGGATTGGGATCTGGGGAGATTGGAGGCCAGGGGATGGCCTTGGGCCTTTTCACTGCATTGATGTTTTTCAATGATTTGTGCTTTAGCGATTCATGTGTTTCATTATTGTTATTAACCTTAGCCTATCTACTATCATTGTTTTTTTGTTTTGTTTTTTTATGATTTATTTCCTTAAGCCTTTAAATGATCTCCAAGTCCATCTCATCAAGTTACACATAAGTTCAAAAAGTTGTTTTTATCCTTTCTTTTGATGAACACCTCTGAAAGAGAAAGTGGTCTTTCAAATGTCAAATTTTTTGATGGGACAAACTCTAAAATCCACACCCCATCCTCTCTGCATGCTCTCTCTAAAAGATACAGTAAGACTTGTCAGTTAATTTGATGGATAGACCACGGGTTTGGGTTTGTGTTACCTATCCAAGATTTCTTTTCTTTTGTAGACGTTCTTCCCGATCCTCCAGATGGAGCACCAGTAATTGAGTCCATTACTGGCAAGACTGTCACTCTTAGCTGGAAGAAACCCAAACGGCTGGACCCATCAATTGGTACTCACTCTAAATCATCTACACTCACATGGATGTACACTACTAATTTGTTTTGCTGTCACTCCTTCATGAATATAGGCAACACGCACAGCTCCATCTTTGGATGATTTGAAGTAGAGCAATTCACCGTCTTCAATATTCATATTCCTTTAAAAGATTAGCTGTCAATCTTTCTAGGCTTCATGTTGCCCTAATGTTTACTGCTGTGTTTTTTCTTGCACGCATTCAAAATTCTTCTATTTTTAATTTCTAGAATCACTTTGCCACCTTGGCGAGATATGTTATGTGATGTAGTACAGGAGCGTACAGTGAGAGAATAGTTAGAGGATTACAGTGACATTAATAGTACTTAATTGGACACTAAATACATTTACATTTTAGGATACATTTACAGTACATAAAACATACTGTATCTTTGCAGCATCTACTTCTTTGATATTGTCCTTTTATACACAAGAAAAATTTGTCAAATTCAGTTAAATGAAATAAAATGAAATAAAATCATTGTTTACATGCGACAGAATAAACAAGACAGTACATTGACATAGAAAAAAAAGAAATGCATGCTATTATTTAAGCCATATTATCAGTTTAATGATCAGACATGTGATGGTAAAAAAAAAAAATCCATGAACATTTGCAAAACTAATCTTTCTGATTTAACGTCTCGAGCTCTGCCACCAGTCTGATGAGCTGTTTTCAGCTCAATGATTTAGACGAACGCATTTTTTTTTTGTTCACAAGGAACAATGGCCATAAATTCAGCTTTGGTTTCTCTTTAGCAAACTAGAGCTGCTCAATGTTTATACATTTATAAATATGTGATTCAAACTACTTAAAAACTTCCACATCCTCATCTAGAACATGGTCTGCTAGTTGAATATCCCTGATATACAGGACAGGATGGTCTGACCATGAAAAGCCTGAAAATGTTGTTTTAATTAATTTCATTGTTCCAGATCCCAGCACCTTGATGTACGCTGTTCAGCAGCAGGCCTTGGGCTCTATCCAATGGACTATTATAGCTTCTAGCCTGAAGCAGACCTCCTACACTGTCACCTCACTTTCCAAGGGTATCCGTTATGCCTTTAGGATTCTATCAATCACTAGCAAAGCCTTCAGCAAACCATCTCCGGCTACAGACCCAGTACAGCTCGTAGACAGGGGTAAGCACACACACACACACACACACACACACACACAAACATATTAATTAGCTTTAGTTGTTTCATTATAGTTATAATTGCATTATCTTTCCCTGCAGGTCCATACCTCAAGGAGGCCCCAGTTATTATTGATAAGCCAGACATAGTATATGTGGTGGAGAATCAGTCAGTCAGCATTACGGTCACGCTTAACCATGTCAATGCGGCTGTCACCTGGAAGATGTGAGTTATCTGTTCAATTATACAAATATACTTTGGGTCTATAAAACTACTTCGGAAGATCTTCCTAATAAGTCATTTCAGTTCTAATCCAAATGAAAGATAAATTAGTTTCGGTGAAAAGCTTAACTAAGAGGAACTCGGCAGGGTCATTTCTATTACTCATTCAAAATGATTTTTTTCCCCCCCCAAAAAAATTATCAAATTGGAATATACTGTAGGTTGTGTTGGCTTTAATACTTTCAAGCATACCATTTAAACCATTCTACTTTCTGTCCGTCTTTTGGTTTTACATGATCATGGTGTCATCTTTGATAAATGCATCACGTATTACTTTATAAACGCTGCTGTTCTCACAACCCCAACTGTCACCTCATTTTTTTTGCACACAAATCAAGCCTGAAATTTTATATCGTTTTGCACTTTGGGGGGAAAATATAATATTTGGAAATGTGATTTACAGCAAGTGCTACTGTATCGTATGGTGAATATATTGTGTTGCTTTAGTTAGAGGATTACAGTGACATACATCATAATTAATATAGGCACCAAATACATTCACATTAAACATTTCTTCTCTTATATACAAGGGGTGTTCAAGTCAAACCGGGACATTTATTTCTCTATATAATCCCCTGCCACACTAATGCACTTCCCCGAGTGGTTGTAGTGCTTGGACCCCATCAAGGAAGAAAGTTAAAGTCTTAATATGCTGGAGCCATGATCAGACTGTCTGCTTTTCTATTTGAGCTGCTGACCAGCAAGGAACTCCCTTAATGGTCTAAAAATGTGGAAATTGCTTGGAGGGCAGGACAGTATGGAGATGTGGCAATAACTCCCAGCCAAGTTCCTATAAATAACAAGGAGTGTTCGTGAATGATTGTGTGTTTCCTCAGACATACAGTATGTGTCTCTTCCCCAAAATTGGTGAAAAGTTATCCATTGATTTACAAGAGCTAGTCGTTCTACTCTCTAAATGCATCATTTAAATGTTTTAGTGTCTCATCATCATCATCATCATCATCATCATCATCATACTGTGGTCGAAGGTTTTTGTAAATATGTTTTTACACCTTCTTCACACACAAGTTTAATCAGTCCCGGTTTGACTTGAACATCCCCTGTGTAAATATAATTCACAAATTATGTATATATTTTTTACCTGAAGTATGAACTGTTTTTTGTTTCTCAAAAGTAAAATCATTGTGCAATACATTAGAATGTCCTGTACACTGCTGTAAAAAAGAGCTGTAGTAAAACATGCCTTAATTTTTTTTTATCAGGAGAGGAGCAACCTTGTCAAACAGAGCCGGGCTGTTTGAAATGAGCATGCCTGATGATGACCAACACACACTAAAGCTCTGTAAGGTAAAGAGCAGTGATGTGGTCACACTTTGCTTCACTGCTAGCAATCCACACGGGACAGATTCCTGCCTCCTCACCCTAGAGATGGCAGGTAGGCAGAACAGTACACAGTATCTACTCATAATGCGCATGGTTTGACATTTTATCATACTGTAACTGTGTTCTGTTCTTCAGAAATGCTATGGTGTTTATGAGAACAACCTTTGACAATGACCTTTTCTCTGTCCTGATTCTTGCTTCTGTGTGTCTCTCTTTTTCCCAGTGGCCCCAACTTTTGAGTCTATTATGGAGGATCTGGATGTAAATTTTGGGGAGACACCTCGTTTTGCTGTGGTCGTTGAAGGGAAGCCTATTCCAGACATCCTCTGGTACAAGGTAGGGTTCCCTATGCTAATTCTTTCTTTCCCAGAAAATTTCCATTTTGAGAGGCTGGTTTGTGAGAAGGTAATGATGATATAATATTCAAAGCATTTGAAAAGCATTTCAAATATTCGAACCATGCTCTATAAAAAAGTCTTTGCTCATATTTTAAAATTCTAATTGAAATTTTCATTCACCTCATAAACACACACACCTTGCATTCCTTACACATCATGGTCTTGATGGAGCACATTCCTAGATAGATTGCACATTTGCACACTGCTTATTTCTTGTTGCTCATTTACGCAGAAAATAAGGACTAACTTGCACTTTGGAAACTGGACAATAACACTGCCGCTGACACACACATATCATTTCATTTTATGCCTCATGTTTCAAACATACTGCTGCTGTCATGTCTACACACCATATTTTTATCCTTCTATATTTTTATCCCTCTCGGTTTACAATTGCACTTTGCACATTCTGTAAATCATGTGTAATTTATATATTGTTTATATATTCCTTTTTTATTCTATTTAATTTTGTTACTTTTGTCAATGTGGAAATGTTACAGTATATATTCCAACCTAAAAATTTTTTATTTTTTTTTATTGGGAATATCAAATATTTAGTTTAATTATATTCTTTTGTGCATTTTTTTATTATATTGAAATCTTTATATTCTATTCTATCTTTACATTTTTTAGGTCACAGACAGTCGTATACACATTTCACTACATATCATAATATGTATGGTTAAGTACATGACGAATAAAATAATGCCTGTTTATATATTTACCCACTATATATTTATATATAGTAAACGCACTATATATTTCTATGTAGTGTGGGCTAAGATGTCTTCTATTTTTCTTCATTTCTCTTCGAGCCTCATATCTTTCTCTTTCGGTGATCTTACTAACTCTCTCTACTTTCTTGCCTCTTTCTTATACTGACTGATCTCCCTTCCACCCACTTCACTTCCCATGGAGAATCCCCACGGTCTCTTAAGCATGCTAATTTATGCTATTAAATATACCACTGGATGTTTCAGCTTGTGGCTCAGGGCTACAATATGACTCATTGTATTTAACATCCGAACTCTGCACAAGTGGAACATGGAAAATCTGGGGAATTTCAATGGGGAATTAAAAATAAAGAACAATCTAACCATTTTGTTTACAGCCTACAGACGCAATATGGTGAGGCTAATGGAGCACATTATGATGCACAGAAGGACAGATTAGTGTTTGAAAGTTGAAGCATTTCCTGACTAGGTGTTTGACTCACTGTGACTCAATGTGTTACTGTTGTTTTTCAGAATGACACCCTTCTATCAGAGAGCAGCCATTATACCTTTGTGTATGATGATAATGAGTGCTCTCTGGTAGTGGTCAACACTCAGCCAGAAGATTCTGGGGTTTACACTTGCACTGCCAAGAACATCGCCGGATCTGTTTTCTGCAAGGCTGAGCTCACTGTCCATGCCAGTATGAGTCCTTTTTTAAATTCATTAATTTATTTTTTATATAAAGTTCATCTTTCTGATTACAGGGCTAAAGTGGTACTTTTACATCTTTGCCCATGGTTGAGGGTAGTCTCTTTTTAAACAAACTGAATAGTGTATACCTGAAAACACAAAGCTGATCCATATGATGATTGATCAGAGGTATAAAGAGTAACCTTTATAATAATAATAATTTTTTCTAATAATAATAATAATAATAATAATTTTGTACTCAAGTAAAAGTACTGTTACTTCAGTGACATTTTACTGAAGAACTGGTAAAGTTACCTTTATAAAAATCTACTCAAATAAAAGTAAAAAGTAGCTCATTAAAAATTACTCAGAGTAAAAGTTACCGAGTTCCTTTTTTTAACAGCCAGGGTGGGATGGGAGATTCTAGTGTAGTTCAAAAAAGACAAGGGAATATAAATCTCAAACTAGATGCTTTTAATTGAAGATTTATTTTACCTTTGCATAATAAAGCTGTTAAGCTGCTTAAATATGGCCAGGGGTTTGCTTCATTTAATTCAATTTGATGGCATTTCACTTTCAGCTGGGTCTGCCTCAATGGCATCTGTTTTGTCCGTCTGATTGTTCTTGTGAGTTTAGCGCGTTTGTTCTGCACGCCCATCAATCAATCAGTGCAGTGGTTTCCAGGGTGCAATTTTTTTCCTTCCCTGTTGCATTATTTTTTTTTTTCATTCATTTATTTTTTACTCGGTAACAAATAGGATTTAAAATGCAGCGAAGTAGAATACTTCAAACATGTAAGTAAATTTTACTGTAAGTAAAATTACAGATTTTAAAAACTACTTTAAAAATTACAAGTACACAAAACAATACTCAATTACAGAAACGTGAGTAAATGTAATTTGTTACTTTACAGCTCTGCAATTGATCATATCATTCCATAATTGGAATTCCTTTTTTTTTTTTCAAATAATATTACATTTACAAATACCAGTCAAAACACTACCAGTCAGAAGTTGGACATCCCTTTTTGTATTTTTGTACTAAATCTTTTTAACAATCTGTTTTTAGATGTAATATTTTGCCAACAGATTAAAGCTATTTTATATAGAGTTTAATGTATTGATTAATTGGTTATGTCTATTTCTATGGAAGCTTTTCTGTGTCAGATTACAACCATGAATTATTACATCTAATTAATCTTCCTGATCATGTTTAATTAAATCTTAAATTAGTTTAAAATCGAAATCTTAATCTAAACCCAAATTACTAATATCAAAAATATCTATATTTGCTATTGATTTTTCTCTGTGTATATACTGTACATGTCCATATTTTTGTATGCGTACTTAAATTTATACCTGCATATGTTTGTAGCTAAGCAGGAAAAGGATGATCCAATGGAGGATGAGGAGTCTATCCTGAGGAGGATGAGACGTCTGACTGATTACTATGACGTGCACAAAGAGATCGGGAGGTGAGTCATCCACCTGCAGCTACGCTTGGACACGCACCATTTCTCCATAATGATTGTAGACGCCAGACCACAGCCAGGGAGAATCAACTCCGTCAGCTCTTACTGACATTCTAAATCCTTCTGAGTCATCAGGAGTGATTTAACATTCAAGAAAGCTTTGGCATCAAAAGGCTGAAAATGTTTGGGTGCGTGGTCTTATTTAATTTCAGTGTGAGATAGTGAAGAAAGGAAATTTATGCTGATCTTTGGCATGACTTTTCTTTCCAAGGATTAGGATGTTTGATATTGACATAACCGTACTGAAGTGTAGGAATGTTTCTTATCTTTTAGCATCCTTTGAACAGAAATGCATGAAAGGAGAGATGTTCACTTTCATTACTTTAGAATATGTGGCCTTCTGGTTTGGTAGCAAAGTAGGTCAGAAGACAGGTCTTGTTCAAACATTTGTTTTTAAATAAGTGAGTTCTATAATGAGATAATAGCAGGATGGCCTAGTTGGTCATATTTCTGCTCAGCACTCTGTCCTCTGTCAAAGCCTTTGTGTTTATAATGATAATTCTTTTGACTGTCTGCGGGAAGTGCATTCGAACACATGTATACACACTCGCATATATACAAACACAAGATACAAGACACCTGCTATTGCTGCTACACAATAAAACATTGAAACAGACTGAGTCACTCACTCACTCATCGTCTATACCACGTAATGGGTGTCCTGGAGCCTATCCCAGAAGACTTCCACAAGGCACAAGGCGGGGTACACCTTGGACAGGGTGCCAATCCATCGCAGGGCACACATGCACACACACACACACACAGGCTGTGGACAATTTGGGAACATCAATTAGCCTAATCGGGATGTCTTTGTACTGTGGGAGGAAACCGGAAAACCCATCTTTCTTTTCTATGAAATCTTTCTTATAAACTATAACCGTAAATCTTTAGCTAGACCACTGGGCATGTGAAAACTCCAGTGTGCTTCCCTGTCCGGTCTTTTGTTGACACACTAGCAAAACAAAACATTTTAGCTATCCTAATATAATAACTTAGAGTATACTACCTAGCTAGTTAATTGCATTGATACAGACTAAGTAAAACAACACGGACATATGGGACGTCCTAAGGCACGTTACATTACATTTGTAGCTTTGGCAAAAAAAGATATTCAAGCCTAACTAGTATCTTTATTTTTACATTAACCACAAGGTTAATGTAGCATGTTGTGCTAGCAGGGGACATTAGTCCAGACATTGTTCAACACATTTATTTCTGCACAGTGAAATTCTTTTTTCTTCATAGGGTCGCAGGGTGTATATATATATATATATAATAGGATAGGATAACAATAGATAACAATCTGTCTATGTTAATTAATCCATCTAGTAAACATCATTCCACAGTCACCTACATGCAGTATATGGATCAAGAATATACACACAACAAGAAATTATAATTACACCTATGCTCCCTATTGCAGTATCATATTTAGGTTTGTAAACTGTCAGAAGATTCGGAAATGATTCCCGAAAAATCCCGTCCTGACCTAATCCAGATCTCTCTATAGTAATTGTTTGTCAGACTCTATCCACTATTAATGGGTGTTATTGCTCAAATTACCCATAATAAATATGTCAAATTTACAATAATAATAATCAATATATTATTATGGATATCAATATTCCATCACAGTAACATGCCTTAAAGCGTAAACTAAATTATTTTAATATGATGGAAAATATACTGAGAATAAGCTGATGTCAACTGCAGTACATTTCATTGAAATATTCATATTAAGTGGACACAATGAAACGAGTGTAGAGCACAAGTTTACTGCAAATCTCAAGCTTGGCGAAGTGGTTTGCAAATGTCAATACCATCCTACGTCTGTGACAGAAGCAATTTACATATTCATCCAGCTGTCTGGTAACATTAAGATGGTCACTTTATAGATTGTTAGTTTAAAAAAAGTCATCATCTTTTCCCTTCCTTTGCCTGGATGAATTTTCTCTTCTGCTGTGCATTTCCCTAAAGGGACTTGCACCGCTCTAAGACATCACAGACCATTTGCAGCTTAAAATTGAATGATTTTTACTTCAGTTCTTCCACAGCACCTCTTTATCATCCCTGACATTTCCTTTCACCTGCTCAAAACACACAACACACTTTCTACCTCTAGTAAGTGAAAGCCACAGGCAACATTCCACCTGCTGCTGAGATTCTGGTTTCACCTCCCGCCATTTCATAGGCCAACTGCGAATATCCTACAAAGTTTTCCTCAAAACTGTTAAACTTGACTTTATTTTATTTCATTGAAATCGGGCCTTTTTTTTTTTTCAGAGGAGCCTTCTCGTATGTGAAGCGTGTGACACACAAAGCAGGAAAAAGGGAGTATGCAGCCAAGTTCATCTCAGCTCGAGCCAAGAGAAAAGTTTCAGCCCTAAGGGAGATGAACATCTTGTCTCACCTTGATCATGAAAGGATCATCTACTTCCATGATGCCTTTGAGAAGAAGAATGCTGTCATCATCGTTACTGAGTTGTATCCTTTGGGTTATTTTGTACAGAGAGAATTTTTTCTAGTGTGAATACCTATTTCAAATCTCTGCTACAAACCTGTAAAAATTACTTTTACGTAACATGAGCTGAGGTAGTACTTCTTGCTGTAAGACTTTACTTAATATTATACAAAGTTTTTAAGGTGTTTTTATTTAGCCGATTAAAACATAATTGGTTATTTGGTGATTTTTTTTTTTCTGTTAGGAGATGCTTATGTAATGTTTGGTGAAGTAGTCTTTAGTTGCATTGCCATGTAACAATTCTTTTCACAGACATCCCATAATGTTGCAATAACTCATTCATTAATCAATAAAAGATTTGTTTGGATTCATTGGAATAAGACACTTTAGCATGTGCTGTTCTTGGTAAATTATTATCTTTGCATGGTAGCAGTAACTTTACTTAGTTAATTTGATTGATTTTAAAGACATTGAAATGCTATATAATGTTGAAAGAACTGATTATAAGACATTGTAGCAAGGGGAGATATAAGCTTAAAATATATGAGATGGAAAAAAAAAAAAGCTAAATATTTTACAATGAAGCCTTTTATGGGCTGCAACTTTTCTTAATGAATCTGGCCTGGCAGCGGCTGTGTGCAATGTAAATTTGGTTAGCTTTTTGTTGCTAGGCTAGCAAACACAAACACATGAACACTAACCTTAACAGTTACCTAAAGATGTCACGAGGAGCTTCTGGATAGGGTAACAAAGAAATCAACAGTGATGGAGGCAGAGGTGAGCGACACCTTTCTGTCCCATTGAGTATGACGAATTGTGACACACAGGTCTGGTCTGGTAGAAAATACAGTACAAAGGATACATTCTTTTTTTAAACTTCTGTTAAATGATACATAAAGTGCACCATGTGTGTATTTGATGATTTTTTCACCCCACAGATTCGCTCCAGCATAAGACAAGTGTTGGATGGAATAAACTATCTTCATCAAAATGACATTCTGCATTTGGACATTAAGGTGTGTCTGTTGTTATGTTATATAATATTTAACAATCCTTCACACCATTGCTGACGGCTCCAAACGTTGTTGGTTTAGTGTTTAGCTATCTTTTGATTTCATAAACCATGTAATACTTCTGTCTGAGCTTTTCTTCTGTTGTTATTGCAGGTATATAACTTGGTTTACAGCATAGCGTATTTATAGACACAATTTTATTACAGCTGGGATATAAATTCTTTTGTACCACACAGAGATACAGTACATTCATGGTTCCTGATTTTTTTTTCTGTTTTATTTGTGCAATTCATTTCCTACCATGTGTTAACCTGTTATACTAATTGCTATAGTTAGATTTATATTATAATTAAATATATAATCTCATATTTCCTTATGTATTTAATGATTTTGTTTTTGCAAGTTAGAATTAAACATGCAACACCTTTCTTCTACTACTTCTTCTTCTTCTTCTTCTTCTTCTTCTTCTTTTTAACCCTGGTCTCTTGTATTTTGACTCATAGCCTGACAACATCCTCATGGCTGACCCTTCCAGTGATCAGATCCGCATTTGTGATTTTGGAAATACAGTAAAGTTTACACCTGGTGAAGCACAGTATTGCAAATATGGTACTCCAGAATTCATTGCCCCAGAGATAGTTAACCAGACACCAGTCTCCAAGGCAACTGACATCTGGTAAAACATCTGGTGCCTACATCTTAAAATATATGACAAGAATGTCATGAATATTCTAATAATTTATTTTATTAATTTCCTCAGGCCGGTTGGTGTCTTGACCTATCTGTGGTAGGTTCAGTTTCATTCAACTTAATGTGTATAGTGCTTTTAACAATGGAAATTGTCGCAAAGCAGCTATACAGAAAAAAAAATTCTAAATATACTGTATAGTATTCTAAATATAAATTTGGATATAAGTTAAATTTTGTGAAACAAGAATGTGATTTATTTTTAAGAATAATTGCAATGTATATTGTTGGTATGTAATATTTAATAAAGTTTCCTCTTTATTGTAGTCTAACTGGCGTGTCCCCATTTGCTGGCGAAAATGACCGAACCTCCGTCCTTAACATCAGGAATTACAATGTGGCTTTCGAGGAGAGCATGTTTGCTGATCTCTGCCATGAAGCAAAAGGATTTGTCATCAAGTTACTTGTGGCTGACAGACTGTAAGTGAAAGCACTGTTCAATCTATGTGAACACGTCATTGGTAAACTGTTTCCAAATTACTCACTGAACATTTAGCATTTTAATGTCATCATGTTCCTTCTTTTCTCCACAGGAGGCCAGATGCTTGTGAATGTCTTCGTCATCCTTGGTTCAAGGTAGGAGGGAGATGAATACCAGCAAGAAAATTTTTAAAAGAGTGAATATTGAAGAAGAGATAATTTGCCACAACTTATAGCCTGCACTTTCAATATTTTGAATACCCCAGAAAATGTTATTCTGTTTCAGATATGTTAAACATGAAAGCACACAACACATACTGTATATGAAATACTGTATAAAAATATTACTAAAGTATACTACTCTATAAGTATACTAATCTCAATTTAAATACAGTATTTGGGCCAAAAGTCTTGAGCCACTCTTCATTTTTTCACATTTTGCTTTCAAAGAGCTAGACTTGTATTCTTAATGTAGTATTGAGTAACACTACATTTTTTTCTCAAGGCTCCCTGAAGAGCTTTTTCAGGTTTTGTTTTTGGCAAGGCTTTATCCCTCAGCTTAGTCCAGTCCCTGTACCTGACCAATTTCAGAGTAATATTTTAGTTTGTTAAGCCACACAGTGACCTGTGAATCATCCAAGCATAAGAAAATCCACCTTAAGGCACAGACCAGTGAGAAACAGGTGCAGATGATGACAGACAAGAGGGAAAATTAAGTTCTTGCTGAGGTTGTTACATAAACAGCAAATCTTTTAACTGTATTTTTAGGCACTTTGCAGCCCTTCACATATTCCCATTTCTTTAATTGAATCTACATAATTACACTTCATTTTATATGAAGAAATGAGGGTTGTCACAATATTTTTCTGTAAACTCTGTATATTTGAATGTTTATTTTCATTAATCATTATTATTATTACATTAGTACATGGTACATTCATTTTAAGTTAGAAAACATTTTAATGTGTATTTATTTATTTATTCTTTTCAGATGCTGAATAAGGGAAAAAGCATAAACACAGACTCCCTCAAAAAATTCTTGTTGAGAAGAAAATGGCAGGTCAGAAAAAGAAACACATTCTTTATTTCTATTTAGTCTGTATTTTATTCATACATATATATAGTAACACATATTAAACCATTTACAGAAGTCTCTTATTAGCTACAAGTCCAAAATGGTCATGAGGTCAATACCTGCATTGCTGGATGACTCTTCAAGCCATATTTCCATAGCTGTTCCACGGCATTTAAAGGAAGGTTCACCACCACCGTCCTCTTCATCAGACTCTGATGAAGACATCGATGAGCTGCCATTTATACCCATGCCACTGAATATGGAGTTCTCCGGCTCCAGAATGTCACTGAATGAGATTATTGGGGATGATGAGATAATAACCAAGACGAATAGCAATCTAGATAGGTCAGGACCAGCCGCTCAAAAGCCAGAGCCCATGGAGTGTGAGCAATTAGATGAAGCTGGTGATACTGATGTGCGAGGTAGAGCAAGGAAGAGGACAACACTTGATGATGAAAAAGGTTCCTCTGGTGAAGAACAAGGGGAATTGTCTGAGAGGGCAGAGCAGCCCAAAAGACCCCTTAGACGAGGGTCTAGTATGGAATCTGACAGTTCTGAGGGAGTTCGTCGCAGAGGTGAACTGCGTAGAGGAAGCTCTGCAGATAGTGCACTACAACTCCACATCAAGCCAGAAGAAGGTACTGAGGAGAGTCCCACAGAAGGTAGAAGAATCCTTAAAAAGTCTGTTTCTATGGAACTGCCACGAAGAAGCCCAAGCCCAGGAACGGCAAAGCTGAGCCAAGAGGATTATGCTCTGAAACTGGAGTTGATGAGACAAAGGCTTCTCAGAGGAGGCTCTGTGGACAACAAGATGAGTGGCCTTCGTGGCCCCCTGCTGGAGACATTGGGCATGGGCAATGAAAAATGCTTTTTACGAGGGCCTCATCTAGGTAACCCTCCGTTAGTTCGAGCAGCATCCAGTGACTCTCCTCGAGATGACATTCCAAAGACCAAAGTGCTCAGAAAGAGTTCTTCCTTCAGCCAGGGTGATGCTGAGCCTATGCCCTTATATCGGAGGATCGGTGCACCCCTAGAGATTCCTGTAGCCCAGGTTGAAGAACGACGTCTGCAGGAAGCTGTGTCCATGTCTGTTCTTGCAGAGCCAGCAAAGCCAGATTCACGCCCCATTACTCCAAAAGCAGTCACTCCTGAACCAAGAAAACATGAGACAAATCGAAAGGTAGAAGACAAGGAACCATCACCTGTCAGGGAGGTTAAGCATGACGAAATTCCTATTAAGCAAACAGACATTGCTACTGTACTCAAAGGTGATGATCAGATATGCAGTGATGGTGCAGATCAAAAGAAAGATTTCAGGATGTTAGAGGAATCTGTTCTAGAACCTAAGAAAGTGCAGCAAAGTAGGTCAACACCTGTTATGGTGCCAAGAGTATTAGTAGAGAAGATTGAAGAAGAAGAGGAAGGAGAGGAGAAGGAACTAATAGAATCTGTAAAAGAAGGGGAACATTCTGTTACTAAGATGGAAGATGAAGATATTGAGGAAGAAGTAACACCGATTACATCCTCAGAGATCATAACACCCACTAGTACAATTGAGGATTCTCCAGCTGTGGCCCCTCAGAGTGTTGTCTCACCATATGTGACCCCCAGTCCCCCTGTACTAACTGTACTTCCAGATGGCAGGACTTCTGCATATGCAAGTATTATGCAGGCCATCATAGTCCCATCACTGCAACCACCCAACCAACCCACAATCATCCCTACATCTACAACACCAACTTCTCCAACAGGACCTGTTCCTACAACCATGTCCAAGCATGTTGTAGAGCCAATTGTTGTGTCAACAACACCATCATCCAAGTCAGACACTCAGCAAACCACTGAACATCCTGCAGTTTTCTCCCGAGTTGCATCAGTAGAACAACCAACAAAGGAACCAAGTCCACCCAAGACTCCCACACTTGCTTCCTCAAAGAGGGAGTCCTCTCCTGGAGGTCAAATTCAGGATCTTACCTCTGAGGAGGTCTTTAAATCTCGGTTCAAGAAACGCGAGTCATCCCTCACTCGTGGGTTGAAACTTCTTTCATGGCAAAAGACAGAAGAAAAACCCACTACAGTAGCTCCTGAGGTTTCTGAAGAGATGTATCGTCCAGGACCAGCTGGTGCGCCATTAGAATTTGTACACAGAAAACTGGAAGAGAAATCCAAATCTGTTCAGGATCTCCGTGAAGCAGAAAAAGATCCAGGTTTTATGAGAAGACTGTCCATGCGCCTGAAGAGGTCTCCTTCAACTGAGAGGAATGAGGAAAAGCCAAAAGAAGAAGATACCAATGTCCCAAGGCGTCGTTTATCATGGGCTTTGGGTAGGAGAGGGTCACAGGACAAAAAGGAAGTGGAGATGATGAGACTGGATGGAGGACCAGAGGAACCTCCAGAGCCAGAGTCCAAAAAGCCAAGTGAGTCTCCTGTGCTAGCCATGCGCAGAAAGATCAGCAACACAGTGGCTGGCATATCCATGAAGATCAGGAGCCATTCTGAGGAAAGGAAAGATGAAAAAGAGAAGACAGAAACCAAAAAGACTCCTTTGTTGTCTATATTGCGCCGTTCTACCTCAGAGGGAGGCAGTCTGAAGAGGATGGGTATCCCACAGAATCAGCTAGCTTCCCAGTCTGGTAATGGGGCCTCCTCTGAGTCTTTGGATTCCATGTCCAGCATACAGTCAGAGTCAGCTGCCAAAAGTATGTTACACAATTTATTCACGACAGACTGTACGCTTTATTGTTAAGTTGATTGTGAACTAGCTTTGATTGACTTTATGACATGTCTTTTTGCTTAATAATCATACATCATAAATTACTAAAGGCATTCAAGATTAATTTTAAGTTAAGTGACATACCATAATTAGTTCCAAGAAAAGCTTGGTATTATACAAGCGGTGTAATGTGAGATTGAGTGCAAGAGTTATGTTAATTTCCTACAAGGTGCAGAGACTGAGAGAAGGTCACGATGGGATCGATGGGGCCTAACCAGAGGGAGAAGAGATAAGACCATATCCCAGCCAGACATACCAACTGCTATAGCCAGAGAAAACGGCTCGCTCCGCTCTCGCCAGTATTCCCGGACAGCCTCAGGTTTGTCTTTTTGTTCACTGGATGATCACTCAACAGTGCATAAGAACCAGAAAAGTTCATCTTTAATGCCATGTCCAGATTTGTTGATCAGTTTTTTTCATACTTTGCTTGGATCATTGTCATTACTCTACACTAATCGTTATGAATTATGTATGCGAAAAAATCCTTTTGAATTATCAAGGGAATAATGATTATTCATGCACAATTTACAACTTCCCATAGACTTCCCTCCAGTATTCCATATCAAACTGAGGGACCATGTTTTGCTCGAAGGAGATCCAGTCACTCTCAGCTGCTTGCCTGCTGGCAGTCCTCACCCACGTATCACATGGATGAAAGGTAGGAAGCCAAACAAATGTTGCATATTAGCATTTGATGATGAATTGGCTCATAAAAATCCCTCCGGAACAAAATGTATATTGAACTAATAGAGAGTGATCATCACTGTTTTAGTCTAATTTTACAAAATATTCACAAACTGAGGAAATTACATTTATCTAATTTTTCTAATTGTCTGTTCTGAAATTGGTGGTATTATATAGAGACTGTATGTCATATTACCATCAGCTTCATGAAAAAATAGTTCACAGTATATGATTCATCACAGTATTATCATTATAACTATACATAATATGATTATAACTATACAGTATATTATTATAACCTGGAAGTTTTTTTCTTACATTTTGTAGAACATTTAAATTTATTTGCTTTATACCCATTGTGTCATTTCATTACATTATGCATTATCTATTTTAATTGACATTGATGTGACCTGTTTAAAGGAAAGATAGTCTGGGAATTTTGTCTGCAATCAAACTAAACAGGGAAAATACAGATATAATGTCCTCTATATTGAATTACTTATCAGTTTCAATAGCTTTATTACTCTTCAATGCTTATAGTGATGACAACAAAAGAAAAAAAAAAACATTTGCAAGTTTCAAAACATTACATTAAGTCACATTCAATCGTTACTACATTGTTAATGTTCATTTAGGGCTGCCAAACCATCCTGGTATGCCAAATAGCTCCTCAGGATTACAATAACACACTGTGGCACTTGAACTAAATTATTACACTTTTTGATTTTTACCAGCCAAATTTGTAACACTGAACCCAGCTCTTTAACAGTTGTTGCTTTATTATGTTTCTAGGCTAAATCATGGGGCCTATAAATAGATTTTGGGATGACACTGTCACAAGCATTTGAGATATTTATAGACCACTGTCTAAGGCTAAAGTCATATTTCACTCCATTAGCCATAAAATCCAATAATGTAACAATGGGGGTAATTTAGGATGTATTTTGAAATGATTGAAGTCAATGTGATTTTGAAGAAAAAAACATTACATACATTTACTGTGAGTTTGTGGATTCTTTTGTGCCTGGTCAGATAAAAAGCAACTGGAGATTGACCCAAGAATGAATGTGATCTCCTGCCCTGATGGAAGGCAGCTGCTGATGATTATGAAGACCACTAAGAAAGACGCAGGCCTTTATGAATGTGTGGCCACAAATTCATTAGCCTCTGTTAGCAGTTCCTGTAAACTCTCTCTCGCCCGTGAGTACAAGCAAAGACAAACATACTGCATGTGCATGCAATATGTACTGTACAGTGCATGGTGGAACAATCAAGGAAGCTGTCCTGAGCTCAGGCTTAATGGGGGCTTTGGAGTGTTGAGTATTCTGCTGTGGGTCTATGCATCACTTGCAACTCATCAGATAAGTTAATAGTTTCCCTATTTGGTAAAATGCTTCCACAGACATTTTCTCATATACCATAACACCCTCTCTGATTATTACTTTTTATCATGCAAGTTTTTATCACACAAAAAAAGCAGAAAGCAGGTTAACTCAATTTAGTGTATAGTTCTTAAAGCAGTTATTAAATATTACATTAGAATGAGTTATGGTTTGGGTATCTATTACAGTTGTTTATATGTCATAGATTGTGTGTGTGTGTGTGTGTGTGTGTGTGTGTGTGTGTGTGTGTGTGTGTGTGTGTGTGTGTGTGTGTGTGTG